>JAGFNQ010003432.1:0-45546 GCA_024364735.1 Boesenbergia rotunda | reverse complement strand
GCTCACTTCTTTTCATTTTCTGTACAAACTGTTTTTGACTCAAATTCCAGCACAGATTCTCTAAAATGATAAGATTTGGTCAGCTGCAATTCTCTATCATTCTCAACCTTTCAGCCTTCACTTTCTGGTAATTTCCAATTGGTTTTGCTTTTAATCCTTTGTCAACAGCCCCTGAAAGCCATTTCAGTTGCAAGGTGGCACAAACTGTCTCACTATAATGCAATCTGATTTTCATTCTTTTCTACTGCCCTTTTCCGCTTGTATTGTCAATTTACTGCTCTCCATAACCTCTGATAGCTGTCAAATGGTTTTCTTGCAATCCAATTCTCAACTAATCCAAATCTGTTTTGGATCAGATTTGTCAGCTGCTACAATTCTTCCTTAGCAAAAGTGGTCGAGATAAGCTTATGTTAAGCAGCTGCTCAACTTCAATTCAGATTTGTTCCAATTGTCTTCAGCTGTAGTTCAACTTCTACACACGTATTTCCAGCTTCTCTCAAGAAGTTTCTGAAATTCTGCCACACCATCAGCCAATATATAGCTGCCATTTTGCTATTGCATTCCATTTCAAAACCTTGGCACAGCTTTTCTCAGCTTTGCAAATTCTGATCTAAAAACTCTTAGCAGTGGAGATACTCTGCAATAGAATTTTTGCAGCCTTGAAAAATCCGAATCCATTTCAAATTGGTACACAAGTTGCTTGGCACAGATTTTTGTTTAGCTTCAGGTTTTCCTCAGCTTGTTTTCCTTTTCTGCTCTCAGATTCCAGCTCAACTCAGACTTCCAACGACAGATTTCTGCAAATTCAGATTTTTTTTTTTAGATGGTACAGCTTCAGCACTCGGCAGCTCAGATTCAGCATTGCCATAATTTCAGCTCAGCAAAACTTGATACTGATCTACAAGTTCCTTGCATCCAGATTTTCTCACAGCTTCAAACATGAGTTTTTCAGCCTTCAATTCAGATTGTTTTTAGCTGCAGTTCAGACCATTCCAGACCAGGACATGCTTCACTTTGAATTTCCTTTTCACTTTGGTGTAGAATCTTCATTCTTCTCAAAATGGCACAGATTTTTGTTCTTCTGTTTTGGCACCAATTTCTGCATTGATTTCAGTTTTACACAGCCTCAAACCAGTCCCTAACAGAGCATTGCTGATCTTGCTTCCCGAAATTCCAACTTTTCAGATTTTCTTTTCTTCTTGGCACAAGTTTACTTCAGATTGTCTCAATTGCCTCCACACTAAACCACTCTTTCTTGGCATTCCAACTCACTCAAAATGTGATTGTTTCCATCCTTCCAATGCAAAATTTTTTTTTTTCGAAATGAAATTGCTTCCCAATCACTAATCACCGATCTCGCTGCCGAGATCGAGGAGCATCTGCGAGCCTCCACCACTGACTACGAACCAACGCCTTGCTCGGATAGAGACGGAGGTCCACAATCTCCGAAAGGAGATGGAGGCTCATTATGTCGAGTACATGGACGCCCTACAGACCCGACACGATGAGATGATGTCAATGTTTTGGTCGTGGCACCCCGGCCCATTTTGGCCACCTGGCCCATCTTCTTAGACCAGAGATGTACTTCTGATGATCTGACTTTCCCTACTTTGTAGGGATGACTTATTGACTTACCGACGACCGGAGAAGATTCGTAGATCGGAGCCGCAGGTCATCGTTGGCACTTGAGACTTGTGCATGGAGCGTTTGGAGCAGAGCGCTTGAAAGAATTCGTTGAAAGCAATTGTGTCTGGAAGCGAGGGGGTGAACCCCTATTTATACTGCATGCTTAGGCGCCTGTGTTGAAGGGGTGGCTGACACGTGGCCTGTTCTGCGCGAATCCTTATCCGCAGTCTTGGCCAGTGCTTATCCCTTCAACTGGGGTGCTTGAGTAGACTGGGGTGCCTGTATCAACACAGGCACCTCATTTGCTGTTGCGGAGGCTTGCTTTGAGATGCTTGGAAATAGCCCTTCTTGGGCACCTGTCACTATACATGCGCTTGTATGATCAGGCACCTGAATCCATTCAGGCGCCTGGGAGCAGAAGCCTTCACTGAATATGATATGATGCTGAACTGTTCAGAATTGAATCAATTGCAAGGGTGCGAACAAGGAACTGAACAGAACTCTTCACCAGTTAGTAAGAGTTTTGAAGATCAGAAATGTTGAAGGGTTGAGCTAATGTTGAAGATCAGAAATGCTGAAGCAGTTTGTGATGCAGAACTTGTGTCAACTTGAGGCTGAATTGGATTTTCCTGGGCTGTGAATAAGGGAACAAAGTAGGAATGCATCAAAGAGTATTGAAAACACTCAATGCTGATCAAATCTGGAAGAAATTCGGGATGCTAGAAGCTGCTGATCAGAAACAGAATTTGAAAGGCTGACCAAAGGCTGAAAGAAACTAAAAACTGCCTTGCACTGCATTATAAGCATGTAATCTGAATTGTAAGAAGCTGTGAATCAAGTTATTAAGTGTAAATGTATCTGAAGTTGAAGGTGCACATTCAATTTCGAATTTAATTCAGAGGAGCTGAAATTGCAGCGGTACAGAATGCAAAAAGGCTGAGTGGAAGTAGAGAAGAGGATGTGAAATTTGGAGCTATGAATTCTGAACGGCAGTGAATTTGTTGCTGCCTATTGCGAAGTCTGAAGGCTAAATCTGATGTAGCCGAACCTAAAGGAAGAGAAAGCAGAGAAAAATAAGAGAAAACAGTTTGAAGAATTTAGAAAAGAGAAGAGAAAAATTGTCACACATTTAAAGAATTGGCACTATAAATCATTGAATGTCTTTCTCATCCGGACTTAAGTTTTATTTCATTTCATTTCTAACCTTGCTAGAGAGAAAGGAAAGAGGAAAAATCAGGAAAGAAGATGGAGAAAGAAATTTGGCACGCAAGGTGGAACTTGGCACATTGAGATCAAATGGAGTTTTCCTCACCCAAATCAAAGGAATTTATTCAAATTGGACTCCATCAAACTTTGGAATTCACTAGGGGACTGATAAGAGGGCAAAGTTCATTGGAAACATCTTTAAGCACTCAAGTCTTCCACTTTACCCATTTTTCCATTTTCTTTGTTTTTATTCCATTTCTCACCATTTTCTATGCTTTTCATTTGTTTTTGTAGATGTTGATCTTATTCATGATTAATGGTGGAGATTAGATAATAAGCAAGCCTATGGTAGTGCAAGAAACATGTGTGTTAGAGTGAGCTCCACTTCCATCACCAACTTAGAACTTAGGAGAGAGCCACCAAAATTTTCCTTGAAAGGCTAGTGATTTAGACTCATCTCAATGACTCATGATGGATGAAAAGGCTAAGTTGTTGATTTAAGGACAAGATAGTAATCCATAGAGCTTAGATTTATGAGAATTGACAACCCTAGGTAATTTCTTTTCATTTGTTTCTAATTATGCTTAAGAGAGCCTAAGGGATACTTATTTAGTTGTTTCGCGAGACGCTCAAGGTTAAGTGTGGGGGAGTTGATAAGTACCATTTTTGTGATTATTTTAGATGTTAAAATCCATGTTTGACCTATGTTTTTATTGCTTAATTATGATTTTACCCTAGGTTTTGGAACTTTATCTTATTTTGGACTTAATTGCAAAATTACACAATTTTTGGATTATTTGGCCACTAATTTTCTGATATATTTTTGTAGGCATGAAAGGATCCTGGACCTAGGGCATATTGGGTTAAACTTGAGTCGGAAGTGACCCGGATCCAATTATCAAGCCTACGATTAATCCGGGCCGTCCGATTCAAGAGCGGCTAGATCTGAGCCATCCGGGACGATCTGAAGCAATCCGAGCTAGGGTTAGGGTTGATCAAGCTCTATGATCAAGATCTGAAGGTTTCATCCCAATCAGAGCTAAATCAACCGTTGGATCAAGCTTGGAGGGCTCTAGAGCGTCCATTCACAGATTGAGTTGATCTGGACCATCCGTTGCATATCTAGAGGATCCGAGCTACCACAAGGCAGATCCTGACCCCAGATCAACATCCTCAAAGTTTGGGTCAGATCAGATGAAGATCAACCGTTGGATTTCTCAAATTAATCACAACCGTCCATTGATAGCTATTTAATCAGATTTTCCCAGCAGCTTCTCCTCGTCGCGTCTCCGCCGCAGTTCTTCGTTTTCTTCGTTTCTTCTTCAGTTTCTTAGCTAGATTTCTCCATCCAAGAGGCGCGGCCACTCGATCCTTCATTAGAACAAGTGTTAGGTCAGTGGGGAGAGTTCACTGAGATGTTTCCAGCTTGAATCTTGCCCAAGACAGAGTTTCGTGAGGTTTCAGAAGTTCTGTCAATCGATTTCAACAAACTCAGCTGTGGACCATCGCCACTGCATCCGAGCTAGCCGGAGGGGTTCCCTGGATGGCTTGGAGCGTTCCCAAATCATTGTCGCAATCCACCACAGCTAGGTTGAAGAATCGATTGCTATTTTCAGTTTGAGCATGGTTCGAATGGATTTGATCGCAGTGACAGATTTTCCATCGATTTGCTGAGCTTGCGGGTTCGAGGCTCACCCTTGCATGACGAACGAGGAGCACTTGAGCTTAGGGAGTGATTGAGTTTAGATTTACTTAGTTAATTTTCAGTTTTCTAGCTGTAATGTTAATTCTGCCGCAATTTCAAATTCTGCATTTCTGTTTCAGATTTGTTAACTTGGTTTAAAGCATTTTTCTAGCTGTAATCTAGCTTAATTCTTCAAGTTAAGTAGTGTATGAACTTGTTTAGATGACAATTAGATTCAAATTCAGTAATTGTAGCTTTAATTTCTTGCGTGCCATCTCCATTTGTGCGTATCAGCCCTGTTTTTCTTCATTTCTTCATTTCTGTTCTTCATGCTACGTATCAGAATCTTGCCATGCGTATCAACTTCATGTCTGAACACTAGTTTGGGACAATTGATCTCGACTACATATTAGTTTGTTTTGCTTCAATTGGCTGAATGAAATCTCTGCATTCGTTTTCAATTGATCAACTGCATTTCATTTCTGTATTGAAGTTGTTCTGTACAGCAGTTGGTGTCTGAAATTTTTCTTGTTCTGCACCAATTTGCTCCTGGATTTTGCTCCCAAGTTGTTTACTTCACATCCAACTATTTCACAGCAGTAGCTTGTTTATCTTTGCACCCAACTTGTAGCCGAAATTCTCCACTGTATTTCTGAACATTCCGCAGTTTATTACTGCAACTTGCAGTTTCTGAAATTCCTCAACATTCCTGAAATTTCTGCTGATTTTGGGTTGTGTCAAGTCCCTTCCATAATCTGATTTGATCAGTCACTCAATTGGAGCCTGAATTCTTCATTTATCCCTACACATCACTTCATTTAGAGCTGTTCTTTCGAAGTTTGCTCAATAGTTTCATGCTGAACTGATAGAATCAGTTTTTGGCACAAAGTTTCAACCCTTGGCACAAGAGTTTCATCTTGTGTGCCAAGTTGTTAGAATACTGATTTGTATCAGATTTTCACCAGTTTTTCTGGTGTAGGACAGCTACTGAAGTCTATTGATATCATCTTCAGAATCCTTGAGTTTGTATGCATTGGTTTACCTCCGGACTTTGTAGCTAGTTGTGTAGTGATTGTCCAAAGTTTGATTGTTGAATTTTCATAGATAGCATTTGATCTAAGTTGGCTTGCTTCTGAAAATTGTATCCACTGTTTCGTTGCTTCATTGCTTAGCATTTGTTGCTGAATTTGAGATCAGATTCACTTTCTAAAAATTGCTTAAGTGCTTTAGATGAACGAGTGGACCTTTTGCTTGAGTTATTAATTGCTATCACCTTGTTTTGTTCATTGATGTAAGTTTTCTTAATTTTCATTGCAATTTCGATTCGAACTGAGCCCAAAACCCAAGTTTTATTTGAAACCCGAAAACACAAATGACACCTAAATACAAGTGCGAATCAAACAACGTCAACTAGCCCCGAGAAAAATACGACCTGTGGCCCCTATATTACATTTTCATATTTTGATTGTAAAAAGGGTTTCTAGCATTCATTCATTCATTGATATTTAAATTTGATGAGCCCATACTTTCGTGACAACTTTAATTAGTATATTTGGGACCGTCAAAAATTTGACAGGCCCAAAATATACTGTCACGAATGTGGGTCCATCAAATTTAAATATTTATAAATGAATGCTGGAAACCCTTTTACAATCAAAAATATGAAAATGTAATATAGGGGCCACAGGTCGTATTTTTCTCGGGGCTAGTTGAAGGTTTGTTTGATTCGCGCTCGTATTTAGGTGTCGTTTGTGAATTTGGGTTTCAATCAAAATCTGGGTTTTGGGTTGCAAACAAGAAATGGAAAAACAAGAAAAAGAAGAAACTTAGCCCAATGAACTAAACAATGTGATGATATATGCAACAAATCGATTCCAAGCACCATTCAATTTGCCAAGTATTTACTTGACACAAATTGCAGAATTTAGGTGAACATGAATGCAGAATAAAATCAAGATTGCAGGTCACAAACTCATTGGAAGTCAACAGGGATTCAAAGCTGAATCTCTTCTCGATATAGGGCAGCTTCCAATGGCTTGATACACAAAATATAGGCTGAGTTTCAGAAATTTCAGAAACAATGGATGTGCAGAATTGGACAAAATTCAGAAACAAAACGAAGGCTTTGATAACTGCAGCTTTCAGAAACAATTAAATGCGGTTTTTACACAAGAAATTCGTGATCATCTAAATGCAAGGGCAATTTGATACTCAACTCAACACTGCTTTAGAGAAATGATTCAGATGCCTAAGGGAAAACTTGAATGCAGAACAACAAGTAGCTGTATTTATTCTCTATTCTGAAGATCAGAAAACTTCAGCTAAAAATCTAGTGATTACTTCACAATGATTCAGAAAATTCTCGTGAAGATCAGATTGCAGAAATGGATACTAATCTGCAGAAATGGAGACTTAGCATGCAGAAATTAAGCTGGCTTTTGCAGGGATAATTGGAACATCAATGGAGCTGACATCAGTTGTGAAAGTTCACTAAGAATTGATGTTTAACTTGGTACAACTCCATATTGAACTGTTATTTGACATTCAAACAAGAACTGACAACTGAAATCGCAGGAACCCTTTCCAAGCATAAATCGAAACTGAAAACCATGGATTACTGAATTCAGAAATTCAATAGCAATTGCAATTTTAATGAAACATTCTGCAAAATGAACTCAAAACAAATGAAACAAAACTCAAACTCAATGCATACGAAACTAAGGAAGGAACTGATACTCAACAGATGCTGATACGCAACTGTAGAGCTTGATACGCAGCAGATGGAACAGAATTCAGAAGTCAAACAGAACAAAATTGATACACTAGCTATAAAACAAGAGATCAACTAAAATTTCAACCAAATGTTCACTAAACTAACTACCTACTGATCAACTTGCAACATTGAAAACTAATTGAAGTAGAACTAATCAGAAGACGAAACTAGCGGCTGAACCAAAGAAAATTCAGAAACCGAATTGGCAAAATTGAAAATTATAGCTAGTGCAATGGAAATTGACCAAATAAATGAAATTTCTAATCTCAACTCAAGAAATCCTTGCTGTCACTTCAAGGATGAGCCTCGAATTGAGAAGGAATTGATTCATACAAGAAAACTAATCTGCTGATACTAAATTCAGTAAATGAACAACTGCAGAAACGAAATTACATCTAAAACTATGAAATTAAACTATCTAAGCTACTCCTCAATCTTCCCTAAGCTCAAATTCTTCTTGGTCGTCAAGCAAGAGCTGGCTTCGAACCCCTAAGCACAGCAAATCAGTGGAAATCAGATTGGATTAGTGAACTCTGCTCAAACTGCGCAAACTGGGAAATTCCAATCCAAACGCTTCGATCTCAGTTTGTTTAGCTTCGATGATGAATTGGGAAACTTCTGAGACCACTTGAGAACCCCTACAAGCTGCCCAGAAGCTCGAAAATGGTTTGTGGATGAGATTTCAGCGGTCAGACCACAGAGCCACCGAAACCCTCAAATGACTCTGTCCGGCGCGAATTCGAGCTTAATTCTCCAACCAAACTGACCTCCAAAGCTCCAGAAGATGATCTTGATGAAGAATCGAGGGGTCGCGCCCCGAAAATGGAGAAAAACGACTGGAAAACGAAGAAGAACCGATGAAGGCTACTGTAGCGGTGGAGACGCGACGAGGAGAAGCTGCTGGGAAAATCTGATTAAATAGCTATCAATGGACGGTTGTGATTAATTTGAGAAATCCAACGGTTGATCTTCATCTGATCTGACCCAAACTTTGAGGATGTTGATCTGGGGTCAGGATCTGCCTTGTGGTAGCTCGGATCCTCCAGATATGCAACGGATGGTCCAGATCAACTCAATCTGTGAATGGACGCTCTAGAGCCCTCCAAGCTTGATCCAACGGTTGATTTAGCTCTGATTGGGATGAAACCTTCAGATCTTGATCATAGAGCTTGATCAACCCTAACCCTAGCTCGGATTGCTTCAGATTGTCCCGGATGGCTCAGATCTAGCCGCTCTTGAATCGGACGGCCCGGATTAATCGTAGGCTTGATAATTGGATCCGGGTCACTTCCGACTCAAGTTTGACCCAATATGCCCTAGGTCCAGGATCCTTTCATGCCTACAAAAATATATCAGAAAATTAGTGGCCAAATAATCCAAAAATTATTTAATTTTGCAATTAAGTCCAAAATAAGATAAAGTTCCAAAACCTAGGGTAAAATCATAATTAAGCAATAAAAACATAGGTCAAACATGGATTTTAACATCTAAAATAATCACAAAAATGGTACTTATCAATCGGCTACGTCGACATCCACCTCATCGTCCAAATCGATCTAGCGTTGAGCACCTTGTCATCTCCACGATAAAACCCCGGTAGCCGAGATGTTTATGGCCGCTAATGAAAAGTTCCTAGCCCCTATCTCATCAAACTCGGTCATAGTGATGATCTCTTCGACAGAGATGTCTCGACCATGATGATGAAGAAGTGTAGTGAGAATGTGGCAGTAGGGTGTTCATACTATGGAGTGAGTGGATACACTGGATGCATAGATGATCATATGGAACATGTGTAGACCTATGTCTATGTCCATGTGGTGGATCATTGCATAAAGTTGGAACGTATGGAAAGGTCGCATGGCTGCCACATCTCGAGAGGTCAAAGGAAGAATGCAGCGGACCAGGACTCTATAAAGAGCGTAGTCCTGTATGCGTAGATCGACAGACTGAAATCTCTGTACATCGGGGTTCTCCCCTCTCTGAAAAAGTAAGAATAGAGAGTATCAAGGGTGATGTGTGAATAAGGAGGAGCGAAGGGATGATCCGTCGGAGGATAGCAACAGAATGTGGACTGAGAGGGTTGTTGTCCAAGAAAATGGTTGAAGAGGGTGGGCGTGATGGTGAGTGGAAGGGTCTGGACAATGGTAGTGTAACACAAGTCATCAATTTTGAACAAGTTGTTGTAAAATTCAGCAGACAGGGTTGTGTTTATAGGACTTGTGCAATATACTAGCTGGTCTAACTGGTAGAAGTTTATAACATCTATTTCTAAAGGGCAAGATTGGATAAAGAAGCTTCTATTTAAGTAGCTGGTCTTAATAGGTTTATACGTTGTATGTGCGAACTTATTAAACAAGGATAAAGTCGGAAATCTAGGGTTCAGACTAGGCTCAGCCCCGGGGTTGGTTTGGGTAATTCGACGCTTACTAAATAAGAAAACAAAGCTAACATTATTGACTGGAATAAAATCAAATGTAAAGGCAGAATTAAGTTATACCGAGGCAGCATTATGAAAATAGAGTAATCAAGGAAGGTTGAGTAGCTTTCGGGCGCCTTAGAAGATAGGAGAGGATGAGGGAGGAATGTAACGACCCGGAAAATTTTCTTAATATTTTCTTTAAAATATTAAGCATGTCTAGATAATTTTCCGAAGGGCCTAGAAATATTAGTAGAACCTTAGCCTAAAAACCCATGGTTTTCTCATTTAAATTGAGAAACTAAGTACTAAGGGGCCTTATATGGGCTTTCTAGTGCCATTATTATGGGTGGATTTTAGGTAGAATTTAATATAAAAATAGATGGATTTTAATAAGAAATATTAACATAATTATGGGGGAATTTTAAGGAATTTTCGGAAAATAATAGAAAATAAAATAGAAAAAAATTAGTGCATGCACCAAGGATTGAACCTTGGACCTCTTGTACAACCAAGCATGCACTAACCAATTCACCTAGCAAGAGAGTGCTATGAGGGAATGAAGTGGATCTTAGTTAAGGCTTGGGAAAAATGAAGAGTCACCAAGAGAAGAGACACCATGACTCTTCATTTACCCCTTTTAAAGTGGTATAAAGTGGGCAAGGAAGTTACAACTTCCCTTCTCCTCTTCACTTCTTCTTCCTCCCCTTCTAGCCGAAAACTTCAAGCCCTCTTCTCCCTTGGAAAAAATTCACATAAGCCCCATCTTGAAGATCTAAGGTCCCCCCCTACAAGGATACAAGGACTAAGGAGAGTTTAGAGACAAGGAGGTTCTCTTGTTATCTTTTATTCAAAGTTTGTAAGCAAGATCAAGGAAGGTAAAACCCCCTCACCTGTGGTATGATGGTTTTCAAGATATTTATCATGATCTAAGTTTTGTTGGCATGATATGTTGGAAAAAAATCCATGGTTAGGGCTTATGGAAGTTTCGGCCAAGGCTATTGCTTGGGCTTAGGGATGATGTAAATTTTCCTTTGTGCTCTTAAATGTTTCATGATGTTATGTAAGGCATAGAATATGATCTAGGGAAATTTTTGATACCCTAATAACCCTCTAGGGTTTCGGCCACATCAAGGTCAAGGGGCTAGGGGAAAACTCCAACCTCTCCAAGCATGATTAATATGTTTCTTATGATACCTTATGGGTAAGAATGGTATTAAATGAACTTTTCCATGGGCTTGTTACCCTTCTAGGGTTTCGGCCAACCCTTGCCTTAGGCCTAGGGCTTGGGGTTAAGTCCAATCAAGGTTTAAATGATTTTTCTATAGCATGATATGTAAGTAAGGGATGTTAATCATGATCTAGACAAATTTTTCATGGACCCATAGTCCTTTAGGACTTTCGGCCAAGACCCAAACCTAGGGTTTGGTTTGGGTTAAGGTCTCAAGAATGCATGTTTATAAGTTACCATGATGCTACTACATTGTTAAGCATGATGTAAGGATCTCCATGTGACTAAAATCTTAGTTTATGTGTTATATAACATGACTTTGCATGGTTGATTTTAGGATTTTGTTTTAATCATGAATATTTAGATCATACACCATGGATACATGTAATTGATGTAGGAGTATGTTATGGTAAATAGAATGATGCATGTATGATGATAGATGCTTACGTTATGATAAATAGAATGATGCATGTATGTTGATAAATGATTATAATGGATTTATGATTCATGAAGGTATATGCATGTGTTATGATGAATGCCATGAACCCTAGTAGTATGTGTCATGTATATATGTAGCTTATCATCCATGCTTTATGATGAATACTAGGACTATGTATGCTAGATGAGATGCATCATGTATGAAGTACATGTCTATTTATGTGTTATGATCATGCAAGTTTTACGAACCAAGATAATGTTATGGCTGGGAAACATGATTATGCATGTATGTCTTATTATATGAATAAAGACTGATAAGTATGAATGAAGATGATGGTTATGCCTTAAGTATGAATGATAAGTATGAATGATAAGTATGAATGATGAAGGCATAACGATGATATGAAATAAGTATGAACGACAAGTATGAATGATGAAGCATGCATGTTTATTTTTATGTATGAGGCTTGTACCGGACCGAAGTGTCCAAGGGATGGGCACCTTAAGAACGCCCCGGTTCTGGACTACCGAAGATGTCCACGGTTCTGGCACTACCGAAGCTGTGCAACAGGGATGGGCACCTTAAGAACGCCCCGGTTCTAGGACTACCGACTATGCTGTCCTTACCCTAGTAAGTTGAGGCTAGCTACCTCATATTTACTTAGGGATGCGCGCTTATGATGTATGTATGTGGTACAAGCCGGGGACCCCAATGATGTTATGATTATGTTAAGCATTTAAAAGTATGATTTTAAAATTAAGCATCCTTATGTAGTACATGCATTTGACTCATGCATACATCCAAGTTGTGCATCGCGCCAGGGTAAGTACATTTTATTCTTATGCTATGATAAGTATGTCTTATGTTCATGTATGCTAAGAATTATGCTATGATAAGTATGCCTTATGTTCATGTATGCTAAGAATTTTGCTATGATAAGTATGCCTTATGTTCATGTATGCTAAGAATTATGCCATGTATAAGTATGTTTCATGCCCACGTATGTATGTTTCATGTTCATGTATGTTAAGATTTATGCCATGCTAAGTAGGTTGTAGATCTATGGTGATGTTAAGAATCATGCTATGTTAGTTGTTCATATGCTTATGACTCATGCCATGACTATGTTTATGCTTATGTTCGAAGTTATGTTATGTCAGATACTTGATATGTTTATGTTTAAGCGACGCATGGTTTTAGTGAGTAGGAAAGGGGTTTTACTAAGCCTATGTGCTTATAGTTTTATTTTCCTCGTACCGCAGAACAAGCAAGAGGCTATTAAGGGAAGCCACAGGAGAGGCAAAAGCATGTGTGTGTGTGGCAGTGACTTGGCAGAAGGATTCCTCTTATTTACATATGTCGCATGTCTTGGGGTTTGGAAACGCCTCCTTAGATTTTTATGTTACGTTTATAATGGTTATGCTTGATGAATGACTTAAGACTCATGATGCTATGTTTATGGACAAGTTACTTGCTACTTATGATGATGATGAATAAGTTATGGAACGGTTAGGTCATGTTGCTATGCATGTAAGTCTACGAATGACAAGTTTAGGCATGTATGAATGTTTCATGTATTAGTTGCATGGTTAAAGGCATGTTTAGGAAAAAAAAATGATTCCGCTGCATTAAGATGTTCTCTAAGTCCATGTATGTTTAGCGTAACGACGCCTTCCTCGCCACATCATAAGGTGGGGGAAAAGGCGGGCGTTACAAGGAATGGTTTGAGGTGTGGGAATGAGATGATGTGATGAATGGTTTATAAAGGGCAGTACGAGCGCCTGTGTGATCACTTGGGCACCCGCGACAGGCTTTGAAAGTGGCAGTTTGACTGCCTCATACACCGAGAAAGGCTTGGGGCGCTCGTGTTGACCAAGTTTGACCAAGCAATATTTCAATCAAGTCCTAGGTTCTATTGTGATTATGATCAAAACATAGTTTGATTAACAACAATGGGCTAGTTTGAAATCTTTTAAGATTTTTCAAATTTGGCATAGTTAACTTTTGAAGAGATTAATTTAATTTTTGAAAATCTTAAGTTTGAAAAAGATTGAGATTTTGTGTTTGAGCTGATTTTGAATGACCGAGTTTTAAGTGCATTTTAACTTTGGAAATGCTTAGTGAAAGAAAGATATTAACTTAAATTTTAATTTTGAAAAGCAAAATTTGAAAATATTTAATATATATAATTAATTTTGAAAAGATTAAGTGTAGACTTAATGTTAAATGTAGAATTAATTTTGAAAGTGTAAAATTAATTTTGAAAAATATAGAATTAATTTTGACAAATGTAGAATTAATTTTGAAAAAATATTGTAGAGTTAATTATGAAAAATATAGAATTAAAAAAAATATTGTCGAGTTAATTTTGAAAAATATAGAATTAATAATTTAAAAAAATTGTAGAGTTAATTTTGAAAATTTAAAAAAAAACTGTAGAGTTAATTTTGAAAAATGTAGAATTAATTTTTAAAAAATTGTAGAGTTAATTTTGAAAATGTAGAATTAATTTTGAAAAATGTAGAATTAATTTTGGTTGGTTGAGTTGGACTACATTATTAAGTCCTAGACATCTCACCCAATTCTATGTGACAAAATAAGTTTCCTTATCTATTTTGTGAGATATATTATTTTTATCTTTGATTTTATGTTAAATCTAAGATTTAATTAAAACTTGTATTAGATTCGAGTTTATCAAAAAGTAATTTGAAAGTGAGTTTCGATAATTGGCTTCAAGGTCTTGGCGAGGCACAAAGGCCTTCTTTGGTCGTAGCCTTATTGGATCAACAACCCTTTTATAGACAAACCCTTTTACCGAAAGTTCATTTTCAAATTCCTTTATGAGAACCTCTGGTCTAACTAGCTTAGGTTTTGGAGAGGTAACTTCGGCTAGTTCCACCGGACTAAACAGACCAAATAGGGTACGCCTTACCCTACTTGACCTTTTAGAAAGACTTCCCTAATGTACTATCATCTTACCTCCACCTATTACTATGTTGTTCAAGTTTCAAGTAAGTCTTGTCCTTAACTAACCATTCTTATGTCTAAGCAGAATAATAAATAAAAAAAACAAGCATCACATAATAATTTAGGAAAGGATTATCTAAGTAAAATCATAGTTGGAGAAAATTTCTAGATTTTCCAAGTCAGCATGATTATAAATTAGATTTTCTAGCATATCAAGTTTACTTTTTAGAGTCTCATTTTCTTGTTTTAATTCTCTAAAATTTGTCTTAATTAATCTACATGATTCAATTAGGTTACTTGAGTATGTGTCAATATTTAAATTTGACCAAGAGTGTTTGGGCAAGATATTAGCATTTGAGGTAAACACTGGATTTTCATATAAGATAAATTTACCTCTCTCGGTTGGTTGTCCAGTATCCTTGGGGATTCCTTTTATGCATTTATTTGTGTAATGCCCAAACTTCTGGCACTTGAAGCATTGAATGCGACTCTTGTCCTTTGGTGCTCTTGGATCTGGTTCCATTGTCGGAGGTGGTGAAGACCGACTCTTGCGAATAGGACACTGGTTTTTGGAGTGTCCTCTCTCCCTGCATTTATAACACATTATATGACTTTTAAATTTTAAATTTACAATTTTACCTTTTGATTCCTCGTTGAGAATCTCACCCTTGATTTTTGCCGTCTTCCTTTTGCTCGTTTGGTTCTTCAACACCTTATAGTAGTTACAAGCAAACTGGACCAGTTTTACTCCATTTTCGTCAGACTCCGAATCTGAGTTGGACTCAGATATTGGTTGTTGCTTCTTCTTCTGTAATTTTCTTGGAGTTTTCCCTGCAACACAAGCTATACTTTTCTCGACCATTGCAGTATTAGTTTGCTCATGTAATTTTAATTCTGAAAAAAAAAATCAAAGTTGGGTAAAGATTCTGTCTCAGCAGACACATCTTCTGATTTTGGTTCGATTTCGAAGTCAGGTACGGATTCTGTTTCGGCTACTTGTGCTTGTGTCAAGAATGCAAAATAGCTCACATGATTGTCTTCCTCTTCTTCGTCGGATTCTTCCGATGATTCGGATAGCACCCCTTCTAAGAGCTTGATGTCGGAGTTCTCTTGATGTAGGTTGATTAGCTTCTCCCACATTTCTTTAGCACATTCGAATGGTCTGACCAGTTTGAGTTGTTCTTTAGTTAGGCCACATTATAGGATTGCAGTCGCCTTTGCATCTATCTCAATTTTGTTGAGTGTGGGTTCATCCAATTTGTCCCACGTGATTGATAATCCATCTTCCGTAGGGAAAGTGAATCCCGTTTGGATTATCATCCATATATCCATATGAGCCTTCAGGTGAGATTCCATTTGATCTTTCCAAAATTTGAAATTTTTGCCGGAGACAAGCGGTGGACGGGCATTATTCCACTCTTGATTGGCCATTGAATTTAATCTGAAAAATTTACAAAAAAACTTTGTCCCAAGACTAAGTCTTGGATTAGCAGTGCGGTAGCAAAAAATAATAAAAAAATTGAGTGGTGTTGCACCAACCTCGATTAACGAATAAAATTACGAACGAAAAAAAATAATATTTTAAGACCGAAATCCAAAAAATTGCTCAATCGGTGGTTGCACCAGATTTGAGCCACCCACTCTGATACCACTTGTGGGATCGTTAAGAATCGATAGAGGGGGGTGAATATCGATAAAACTTTTTCGGATAAAAATAAGAATAAGACACAGCGGAAATAAAACATAATGCTAACACACTTGATTTTACTTGGTTCGGAGTCTAGATTGGCTCCTACTTCAAGGCCCACGATCCTTGACCGTTTACGTTGGACAATTCTATATTTTGGAAATTGGTTACAGATTTGAAGCACAAATACAGAATTTAATTTGAGCAATTAAAATACATTAAACAAATACCGACGACCGGGGAAGGATTCGAAGATCGGAGTAGCGGGTCGTCATTGGCGCTTTAAACTTGAGCGCGGAGCGTTTGGAGCAGAGCGCTTGAATGTTTTCGTTGGAAGCAGTGTTGTCTGGAAGCAAGGGGGTGAACCCCTTTATATATAGTCTTCTTGGGCACCTGTGTTGAATGGGGCGCCAGACACGTGTGCCTATCTGTGCGAACTCTCATCCCCAGACTTGGCCAGTGCTTATCCCTTCAACTGGGGCACCTGGGAAGACTGGGGCGCCTATATGATCATGGGCACCTCCTTTGCTGACGTGGAGGCTTGCTTCACAAACTGCTTGGAATGTGCACTTCTGGGGTGCCTGTATCCATATAGGCGCCTGTATGCTCGGGCACCTGACTCCATTCAGGCGCCTGGGATGTAGTGAACTTTAACCTTCATTCCAGCAACCAGGGTTAGTTCCAAAGCACCAGTAATAGATTAAATATGTTTAGATAACAGCCTGGGCTGTCTTGGTTCTGACTTTAGGCTTCCCAAATGGAACCCTAGGTCGAACCAACGCCTAATGTTCCCTCCTTGGGGAATGCATCCTCGCCTAACTCCACTCAGGAGAATTTACCTTTTTGCCAACCGACTCCTCCGGTTGGACTTTTGCCCAATCTTCTGGATCAGGACTTCATGCCCAGTCCATGACCAGGACTTATTGCCCAACCCTCGGTCAGGTCTTCGGTGCCCAGCCCTCGGTCAGGACTTATTGCCCAATTCCTCGAATCAGGACTTTGTGCCCAGTCCACGACCAGGACTTATTAACCAACCCTTGGTCAGGTCTTAGGTGCCCAGCCCTAGGCCAGGACTTATTGCCCAATTCATTGAATCAGGACTTCATGCCTAGCTTACCTATGCCTTTTTCTTGCGCACTTAAATAACTTCATTAGATCACAATATAACCTTAACTTGTGAACCCTTTGCCATTATCAAAACTCAGGTATGATCTTGGTGCTTCCGGCACCAACATCTGCTTCCAAAAATCAATGTGAGCCTGAAGGGCTACACAGATACAGATTGGGTAGGAGACCTTGATGATAGTCAATCCACATTGGGTTATACTTTCTTGCTGAATAGTGGCGTCATCCAATGGAACAGCAAGAAACAGGCTTGTGTAGCTTTGTCAATATTGGAAGCCGAATATATGGCTTATGCAGGAGCTGTACAAGAAGTTGTCTAGCTATGAAAGTTCCTGAAACATTTAAAGATTGTTGAGGATAGTGGGAATCCTGTTATAGTATATTGTGATTCTACGATAGCTTTTTCCAAGGATCCTAAATATCACAGTAAAGGCAAGTTTATTGAAATTAAGTATAATTATGTAAGGGATATTGTGGACAAAAGAAAGGTAGTCCCTGAGTATATTCCTACCCATGCTATGCTTCCAGATCCTTTTACTAAGCCATTAACTAAGCAGTCATTTCTTGGATATGTGAACTCCTTAGGACTTCATAAAATGTAACACATTGTTAAACAATCAAATATATGAAAGTGCCATGATTTATTCGGTATATTGGTGTTATATTTTTGATAAAGTCTTGATAAGCATGTTGGCAGGTTAAGATTGGTTCACTCATATGGACAATCATCTCTATTTGTTGAGTATAAATAGAGGTAAGACCATTACTTATGGGATAGCTTATATAGCTGTGAATAGAGACATATTCATAAGTTGGGGTCGCCTTGATTTTTGTATCAAGATGAGATCATTTCTGTAACGATCAGAGTAAATGAACTCACCAATTACTGAATTAGCTGAAAGCCAGATTAGAATTCATAAGTTGAATTCAGGATTAAACATTAGGTATGTCTAGATCAAAATCTATACGATGTTAATTTTGTTAGGATGTATACTAAAAGTCTTGCCTTTTCTGTATGAACATCTACCTTTTGAAAGAGAATCACAAGATCACTGTTGCATCTTTATATTAGTATGTGCAAAATGTTTAAAACTTTACACTATAGATAACATTGTGTGTGGTGTCACACGGAAGATCATGTTATCAGTTCCTTGTAAAGTATAAGTAGAGGCTCACAACCGAGATGGAGTTGGACAAACCATCGGGATGGTTGTAGTGTAATTTGGTGTTGGTTTGTCTTGACCAAAGAATTACACTAGTGCACTTTGTGTGCATTGAGCAGGACCGACATAGAGGTGATCCAATTTATACTGACTTTATAATTGGATCAAACCTTGGTTTATTATGAAGTACATGCTCTGAATCCCGATATAATAACGGGCATATGTACTTAGTACTTATTTCTTTGATTTACATATGGGCGAGATTTATTCTGTTAAATCGATAGGCCTAGTAAATTGAGAAATAATATTATTTACATGGTGTGTCGTTGATTATAGATGAAATCTGTGTCATGGTGAGTCGGGATGATAATGCCCCCTTGATGAGCTCATAAGATTTTTTTTAATTAAAAGAGCATTTTATTTCTGAAAGAGAAGATCCATATTGGAAGGGGGGCCAGACCTGACCTTCTAATATAAAATAACAAAGACTAAACTGGCTCTATCTCTATAAATCTATACAATTACTAGCCAGTTTTATTTAATCTATCCCACATCAGCACAAGATTCACCACAACAAGGGCACTTTCCCTTCATTTCTTTAGCAGAGTGTAGTTTCCTTCAGGAAGAGAGAGATCAACACATCCAAGCATCTAACTCCCAAGATCTTTGATAGCATAAGAGGCCACATGTCTCCTTTGTAGCTGCATCAAAAGCCTTTGAGATATCATGTAGTAGCAAAGAACAATAGCCTTCAAATTCCATGCACCCGATGTTCACTTTAGGCAAGTGACCAGCCAAAAAACGGATTTGAGACGTCTTTACCGTAGCCGTTACTACGGACTAGATATATCTATGGTGGATCTATTCACCCTTATAGGCTTTTTGGCAAAGCCTCAGCCATCAACGGATTTTACATGTCTTTACCGTAACCGTTTGTTACGGACTAGATGGATCACGTACGGTGGATCCATTCACCATCCCTAACCATTCACCCCACAGATCCTCCATAAACAAAATAAAGCACAACCAAAAGTCCATCTTCCATAACCTCACTTCGAACACAAAATGTTGCCGCCCTCTGTGATTGAAAAAACCTGCATCAATATGCGCCCATTTTTTATTTTCTGGCACGAAGACCAGAAACCCACAACTTCAAGACTTCAGTTTCACCAAACTTCCAAAAAACAGGATCAGGAATATCGGTTTCAGACTTCAGTAGCGCCGACTGAACATTTTAGTATCAGACAAAAGAAATCAGAGGAATATTATGAAACCATGAAGAGCAGAGTTATCCGTTTCAGACTTCAGTAGCACTAACTGAACATTTCAGTATCAGGTAAAAGAAAATCAGAGGAACATTCCAGTATCATGAAACCATCGGTTCTTGATTTCTGCACTACACCTTCTGCTTCTGGCACAAGTTGACACGCAGCAAAACAAAACCAGAATCTTTTCATCTTCTGATTTTTTGGCGCACAGAAAGAAAAGATCAGAATACCATGCTCTATGCCTAGAGATCTGATATTTTTGGCACACAGAAGAAAGGTCAGAAACCCATGCTCTATGCCCACCAAACACGTGCCAGTTATTGAACAAGTCATAATGCCAGGGAAAGCAAAAAACTGCAACTTCAGCAAATAATTTCAATATTCTAGTTGAGCTGTTATTTGTGCTCAGAAGGTTTATCATGTTAAATCCTGCAGGTGGAGTTGGTCCAACATGATGATAAGGATGAGTGGTAATAATCAAGGAGTTAGAGGTTGATTAATTAAAATTGTCATTAATTTAAATTAGTCAACGGGCATTCGATATCTTAAACATGGGAAAATTATACTCATAATAGGTGAAGCCCATATGTAAATATGGGGGTTGGTGAGGTATTTCAATGAAGAGCCTTTAGTGGAATGGTTTTTCATTAATGGATCGGGTTTAGATACATTTGCAGGCCAAGACCCAACTCCTCGTCATGGTCCCTATTGTAGCCCTATAAATACCCCATGGTATAATGAAACCAAGGCATCCAATTGAACACACAACAAACCCGAGGTCTCTCTCTCCTATTCTCTCTTCCTCTCCCTCTCTCCTAGGGTTGGGTGGCATCGGTGGAGAAGAAGAATGTTGGTGCTGGAAGCACCAAGATCGAACCTGTGTTTTGATAATCGCAAAGGGTTTATAAGTTAAGATTTTATTGTGATCTAATGATGTTACTCAAGTGTACAGGAAAAGTCCTAAGTCAACTAGGCACGAAGTCCTGACATAAGGTTGGGCGATAAGTCCTGGTCGTGGACTGGGTACCGAAGTCCTGGTGAGTGAAGCTGGGCAATAAGTCCTGGTCGTGGACTGGGCACCGAAGACCTGGTGAGTGAAACTGAGCAATAAGTCCTGGTCCCGGACTGGGCATGAAGACTTGATCCGGGGGATTGGGCAAAAGTCCAATCGGAGGAGCCAATTGGCAAAAAGGTAAACTCTCCTGAGAAGAGTAGGTGAGGACGCGTTCCCCGTAGGAGGGAAGACTAGGCATCGGTTCAACCTAGGGTTCCATTTTGGAAGCTCAAAGTCAGAACCAAGACAGCTCTGGCTGTTAATTGTGCTTAACAATATATTATTTGTCTATTCCTTGTGTTGGGGCAATCGACCCAAAGATGATCTGGAGGATCATGGGTTTTGATGTGTGTGTCAATATGATTAAGTTAGGGTTTGTTGTTGGACTAATATGTGTATGTGAGTGTGCAGGGTTGCATGTACACATAGACTTGGTTGGAAGTCTTCAGGTGAAGGGTGGCATGGAGGCAAGCTGGAGGCTTGTGTGCGCATCCGAGGGACCTTGGGCAGAGACGATGAGCTGAGGGATGCAGACTTCGAGGCATGCGTGAAGGATGGCATGGAGGCAAGCAGAGGGCTTGCGTGCGCATCTGAGGGATGGGAGACTAAGATGAAGAGGGCGTGAAGGCAACAGATTGAGACTGTGGATTGAAGAGTCAACCAGGTTGTGAGGGTCCGAGTGTGAGTGTTTGTACTCAGGAACTAAGCCGGGAGGGTTCGAGTGCGGAGAGAAATCTACTCGGGAAAGGAAACCCTAGGCTTAGAGAAGGACCAGTCGACTGCCCCTGGGGAAGTCGACTGGGGTGGTCAGAATTCGAAAGGTCAGTGTGAGAATTCGAATTCAGGGAGGACCAGTTGACTGCCCCAGGAGCAGTCGACTGGCCAACGGTCACATTTCAGCTCGAGCTCCTTTTATAGGAGCTCGTTTCAAGCTGTTTACCTTTGACAAAACTTTCTTTGATAGGCTTACTTCGGCTTCAATGCCTGCTGCCATGTTAGGACCTATTCTTTTGGAGGTAGCAAGAACCTTGCTCTGATACCATAGAGAGAGGAAGGCTAGTAGGTACTTTTCTTTGATCTATGAGCAGTCATCATTTCACTAAAAGTACAAGTTCCTACAAGGAAGCAGTTCAGGCAACGGAACAAATTGAACCCCCTTCTCTAGGGTTCATTAAACCTAGCGAGCATCAAGGGCCAAGTGGAATTTCAGCCATAATCAAGCAGAACAACACGCAGTCCAAGTACTGATACAAATAGCTGAAAGACTCAAAGACATCCAATCAGATTTAAAGACTCTTCTTGAGCAGGCAAAAGGAGGCGCTAAGGTACAAAGTATACTTGAAGATTTAATTACTAAACTAAGTAATTTGTCTTTAGGACCAGAGGAGCGACCCAAGGAACCAAGAGGGACTCTTAGGGTGTTTAAAGACCCATACAAAATCCTTAAAGAAGAACTTGACAAGTTAAAATGATGTCAAGAGCCCTCGTCGAGTAGATCCCACCTCCTCTTACAGACGATCAAATAAGAGAATATCGAAGAAATCAGAGAAGGATGCATACTGCTCAACAAGTTGCAAGAAGACTATCAAGACGTATAATGGGGAGACCAACACAAGCTCATACTATAGAAGAACAAATTGATCCCCAAGCACAATTACAATTATCCATGCAGAAACGAGCATCAATAGTTCCTGCAGAAGTCTTATACCACTCAAGACGGGACGATGCACATCACTGAGTGTATGTGCATAGATCTGAAGAAGCTATCCTGGCTGTAACACCCCAAAATTTTCCCATATGAAATATTATGAATTCATGAAACATTATTATTATTATGAAATTTCATGATGGGCTTGGCTTAATGGGCTTGGATGTGGATTAGTGCAAAATGTGATAAAAAGGAAATGTAGAAGGGAGGAAGCAAGGATTGAACCTTGAACCTCCTAGTTGCACTAATCATGTCATAACCAACACACCAAGCCATGTTTCATGTTGAGAGAATAAGAAACATGCTTGTTAAAGCTAGGGAAGTGAAGAGACATGTCTCTTCATGAGAAAAGTATAAATAAGAGAAGGAGAGGTTGGAATAACTTCTACTCTTCTTCTTCCTCACTCTCCCCACCGAAACTCATCTTCTTCTCCCTTTCAATTTTCGAAAAAATACACCCTAGGGTTCTAACCCTAGGGAATTGGAAGGAAGAAGACCATCGAAAGATCTTACCCTCTACTAGGGCCAAAGGTTCTAGGGAAGTGCTAATAAGGAGAACACTCACCCTCCTTCAACCAAGGGTACTCTAAAGGTTTAGAGAAAGTGAAAGTCAAGCGAAAGGATGTAAGTATCCCCTCGCCTGCAGTGTAATAGTTGTGTGTGATTCTTTTGCTTTTGTGGTTTTCGAAAATGGGGGGGGGGGTTTCCCCTTTGTAAGTTTCGGCCACCCCTTAAGGGGAGGCCTTGGTTACTCCTTGATACAAGAGAAGACCCCTTGAGACTTAGGGTATATACGTATGTTGATTTTCTTCATGATGTTATGAACAAAAACTAGGGATTTACCCTTGTGTAAGTTTCGGCCAAGGCAAGGAATTTAGGGGTTTAAGAGTTGAATTTCTCTAGGATGTATTTTATGTTTAGTGTATTATATGATAGTGTAGACAATGTGTTTGTATAAATGTTTGGTTACAAAAACCCAACTTTTTCCCTACCCTACAAGTTTCGGCCAACCCTAGAGGGATTAGGGTTTAGGGTTGCATAATTATCCTATGATGTAATCTATGTTTAATAAGTGGCATGATATGTATGTGAGATGTTTGTGTAAATGCTTGTATGAAGGTTGATTCAAAAACCCTAATTTCCCCTACCCTACACATTCGGCCAACACCCTAGAGTTAGGGTTTGCGAAGGTTAAAATACCTATAGGATATGCTTATGTTTGGGGATAGTGATACGTATGTGCATGTGATGTTTAAATGGAAGGTTTGATTTGAAAACTAAGTTTTCCCCTAGCATGATTTTCGGCCAAGGCATGATATATTAGGTTTGTGAAAGTTGATTACCCCATGATGTATGCTATGCTTAGTATGATACATGATGTATATATATATGATGTTTGTATGGGATGTTTGATGTCAAAAACCTAAGCTACCTCTACCCTTGACTTTCGGCCAAAACCTTAGGTTTAGGGTTAAGAAGAACTCAATTAACTCATGAAGCATGCTACCACTTCCTATGACATGAATATGATTTATGTGACCAATCTTGTCATATATAAGTATGTGTAAGTGGTTGAAATATGATGTATGTATGAGCATGTTAATATAGCCCATGGGGCACCCTTTATGAATTGCATGTGATGTGTATGATAAAATGCTTGAAAGGATACTCCACTAAGTATGGGATCAAGAGCACCCCTTATGTTGTGTGGTGTGTCCCTACGGGATCATGAGCACCCTTGAAGAGTGGTGTGTCCCTTAAGAGTGGATTGGAGTACTCCTTGGCATATATGTAAAAGCATGATAAGTATTTTACTTTAGAAGTTGTGTACCCGACTCGGAAGGGGGTCGTTAAACAAATCCGGGGTGCATGTTAACGTAAGGTCATGGCTCCGGTAGGACGGAAGGGTCCTGCTCTAATTGATTGGTGGCTCGCTACCCCAAGTCATTAGGGAACGCGCAATAGGTAACGCGCGATATGTGGTACACAACTGGGCCCTATATGATATGGATGTATTTTTAAGTAATACCTTTATGGAATTGTTTTGAAAACATTCATTGAAAACATTTATTATATGTGAAGGGTATGCTTAAGGTACTTTACACTGCATGCTTAGAAACTTTGATGTTTAGTATGTTTTGATGAACTCATGCTTATGCTTTATTATGTGTACATGTTGTATTCTTTCGTATGGATTTTGCGAGTAGGACAGGATCCTTACTAAGCATTTGTGCTTACTAGTTTATGTGTTGTCTTATGCTGCAGATAAGGGTAAGGAACACTTAAACTAATGGAAGAGACAGGAGGCTGGAGATGTGTGGGGTGATGGCTCGGGAAAGAAAGATTCTTATATCTACTTTATTATGCATATGTTTATGCTCCTTGACAATGAATGATAGTGATTAGGATCGATATTGCATGATGGTGATTACA
This sequence comes from Boesenbergia rotunda, assembly GCA_024364735.1. Lineage (NCBI taxonomy): Eukaryota > Viridiplantae > Streptophyta > Magnoliopsida > Zingiberales > Zingiberaceae > Boesenbergia > Boesenbergia rotunda. The sequence goes on along the minus strand of JAGFNQ010003432.1, from coordinate 20,766 downwards.
CTTGGAATTTTCATATACTTGATTTTGTTTGATTATATTATGGTATGAAATAATATGTGAACCTATCATGTTATGGAATAACTCTTGATTAAAATATTTCAAATGATGTTCTAATGATCCAAGCATGATATTCGATTGACCTGTACTGGCAAGTATGCTTAGCACTTGTAAATATCACTTGATAGTTTTAGACAAGCATGCTCAGCACTTAGTCCTTGCACTCTTGCTTTTATTGTATGCCAAAAATTTTATTATATAAATGAATGACTATTACGTAACCCCGCCCCGAGAGTAGATATAAGGGCGGGCGTTACACTGGCCACTGAAGGAGACCAGGTGGATAGAGCCTTCATTTAAGAAGAAAGCCACCTACAACTGCAAAGAAGCCAAATGAGGTACATCCACCTCGGAGTACTTCAGGTACGAATACAAATCCTTCACAGACAAGAAGAAGGAACGATGGCGCTTGTTGTTTTCAGAGATAATCGATGGATAGGTGATCAGGCAATCCTTGCAACAATGGAAATAGATCTCACCAAAGGAAATCAACTTGTTTATGTTATTCCAGATATTATGCTCACTATTGGTGATTTTTACAGAAATATTCAGGTTTCAATCCTTACTCGAGGGTATGAACAATGGAGTAATGGTGAGTCAAACTTACTGATTACCCGTGGACTCGTGGGAAGACTGTCAAACACGCCCAACGTAGGCTATGCCTACGAAATACAAGGCGTTGTAGATTACTTAACAAGCCGAGGTGTTAAAGCCCTCCCGGGAAGACGAGTTTCAACAACTAACTTACAGGGGCGCCAATGGTTCATTCAACCAACCAGGGTTCACATCCCCATGGAACCCATGGAGGTAAATACAAGAAACCTAATTGATGGGAGAATATCATTAAGTTTTAGTAATTACAGAACCACAAGGTCAACATCTTTCCATAAAAGAGAAAACTCAGAAAATGAAAACGAGGAACAGTTCCAAACAATTGCAGTCCTAATTCAGCAAGATGATGGCGTTTCCATTGACTTCCAAGATGATGACGCCTTTATTGACATACTTGACCCAATAGTGGTGAAGGACCAGCGATATTTGCACCCCGATGTACTGGTACACCTATTATCACCAAATGCTATTTTACCTAAACGACAAAGTTCAGGTGCTGCAGGATATGACTTGGCGGCCAGTGAAAATTGCATCATACCAGCAAGAGGAAGGGAAATTATTCCTACCGGAATACGAATGGAGATACCGCGAGGAAGCTATGGAAGAATTGCCCCTAGATCAGGGCTAGCATACAGAAAAGGAATGGACATTGGTGCAGGAGTAATTGACTCCGATTTCAGAGGTGAAATACTCATTCTTGCATTCAACCATTCTGATACAAATATCACAATAACGCAAGGGGATTTCATAGCCCAGCTCATATTTGAAAGAATTCTACTACCTGAGCTCCTTGTAGCAAGAAAGCTAGATGTAACAGAGCGAGGAAGCCAAGGTTTTGGTTCTACATCATCATCCAGCAATGAAACTATACTAGAAGTATCTGTCAACAAAAAGCAGCAACCAGCTCTAACCAAGGCACTGCTAGATATTCTAATACCAAAGCCAAAATCAGATGAAGAGGAGGAAGAATTCATGGGCATGTATGAAAAGCATGCGATATCTGTTCTTACTGAACACCTAGAACGAGAGATACCATTGAAAGACCATGCAGGAGATACAAGCCCAGGGGCCTCTGTACTCCGGTCCATGGACCCTACAATGGGAACTCTTGATTCTGAAGAATTCTTTGAGCAGATACAATATATGGCTTCCATAACAATGCCCTTCAACGAAGATCCAATTTGGGATGAGTACTCCACTATGGAAGATGAAAATACTAACCCCTTCGCAACAAAAGGTGATGGGGCTCAAATATTCTCTGATCTCCCAGACCCTAGGTGGGATACTTTGGGAGAACCCAGCGGCAAGTATGATTATTATGTATCTTATGCAATACCGCAGCAACCAGATTACTACTATACTTATAAGCCGGAGAATCCATCATGGGATGACGATATTTCTGACGCGGAGCTTATTGCAACTGGAATGGAATACCCAATTCTGAGACAAATCTCTCAAATTACAACACCACAGCAGGTATATTCATCCAGTACCACAGCTATTTCCCCATACAGACCACCTGCAGAGGCGGCAATGGGACCTCCCGGGTACCCGCCTGCAAGGGCAGACCCGGGACCTTCAACTCCTCAGCCAATTTATGAACAGCGACAGGCCAGAGGAAAGTTCAAAGGCGGGGTAAATAATGAAATGTGGAACCTCCCATCAGCACAACAGCAAGGAGGAGCAATGTTTGTAATCCCAGAACAATTGGGACTCTTTGACGACACATTCTCAAGATGGGAATCAATCACCAAAAACCATGTGGCAAGTCAGGCTTTTACAGATGCAAGAGACAAGATTGAATATATAGAAAATCTCCTCGGAGAAGTTGAAAAAATAACATGGGTACAATGGAGAATGCACTACCCAACAGAATATGATGCCCTCATCGGAACAGGCGAAGGCCGAGAAGGAACCCAAAATATTCTCTCCCAAATGAGAAGGGTATTCTCGTCCGAAGACCCTGCTCAAGGCTCAACAACTATTCAGGACGCTGCCTACCGGGATTTAGAAAAACTATCCTGTGATAATGTTAAAGACATTATCCAATACCTCAACGACTACCTGAAATTAGCAGCAAAGACTGGAAGACTCTACGCCGGGCCAGAACTCTCAGAAAAACTATGGTTCAAAATGCCCGGAGAACTTGGCAACAGGATAAAATCAGCCTTTGATACAAAATATCCTGGGCTAAGCATTGGGGTAATCCCTAGAATTTTATTTGCATATAAATTCTTAGAACAGGAATGCAAGGATGCAACTTTTAAAAGAGCCCTGAAGAACCTGTCCTTCTGTAGCCAAATTCCTATACCAGGCTACTATAAAGGACAAGGAAAGAAGAAATACGGAATTCGACGATCAAAAACCTATAAAGGCAAGCCTCATGGATCACATGCAAGAATTGAGAAGAGAAAGCACCTAGTAAGAAACAAGAAATGTAAGTGCTACCTATATGGTCAAGAAGGAAATTTTGCAAAATAATGTCCTAACGAAAGAAGAAACATCAAAAGAGTGGCTATTTTTGAACAATTAGATCTCCCTGAGGATTGTGACATATTATCAGTCCAAGATGGAGAAGATCAAAGTGATGCTATATTTAGCATCTCTGAAGGAGAAGAAGACGATTAAGACCTCCAAAGGTCAATTCAAACACTTCAATTAAATGATCATTATATGTATATGCTTGGACAGATAGACGGAGGTTATAGACCACAGGTGAAAGTCACGGAGGAACAGTTAAATTGCTTACATGACTAGCAACATAATAAACCAGTCTTACCCCCACAGACTGCAACATGCACCTGCTGCAAAAGAGCCACGATGCAAAGAGCAAGAATACACTGCCCAAAATGCTTATCAATAGCATGCAATTTATGTGGACCATACTACATCAACAAAGAAGTCCCGATAGCCCCATCAGCACCGACCCAGTTTTTCCCAAAGAAACTACATCAAGAGCAACAATATTATATTGCTTGGTGTGAAAGTGAAATTGAAAGGTTACAAAAAGAAGTCAATTACTACAAGAACCAGTATGAGTCCCTCCTACTAGAAAAGGAATTGGGCCAAGACCTACAAGAATTAGGTCAGAATATACAAACACTGAACGAAGAAAAAGAAATGACCAGTATGCTGCTTGAAACTCACAAAGTTGCAGCACAAGAAGCAAAAGGCCCAAGGTTAGTAAAAAACATGCTATACAATCTAACAGTGGAAATGGAAATTCCAGGAACTCCCAGGTTTTCATTAACGGCTATCTTAGATACCGGGGCTACCACCTGCTGTGTGGATATGAAATCAATACCTCCCGAAGCTTTGGAGAAGAACACATTTATTGTTAGCTTCAGCGGAATTAATTCTCAGCAAACAGCAGATATGAAACTCAAACCCGGAAGAATGTTTATTGGGGAAAATATTTTCCGAATCCTGTATACTTATAGTTTTCCTATGATCCTGGGAGATAATATTCAAATGATCATAGGATGCAACTTTATCAGAGCTATGCATGGAGGACTTCGAATCGAAGGCAATGTGGTAACATTCTACAAAAATCTAACCACAATAAATACATTGCCATCTGTTGCAGCTGCAACACTGGAAGAATTAGATCTAGATGAGGAAGAGTATATCCAGATAAAAGAAATGGTAAATTACTCCACAGGGGCAACACAACAGCAATTCAAAGAGAAATTCGGGCCACTCCTCCAAGAATTAAAGGACCAAGGATATATTGGCAATAATCCTCTTCAACATTGGTCAAAAAACTCAAATTGTCTGTCAATTAGACATCAAAAATCCTGATTTTATTATAGAAGACAGGCCACTAAAGCACCTTACGCCATCACAAAAGGAGGCATTTTCAAAACATATAAAGGCACTACTAGAAATAGGTGTCATCCGCCCTAGCACCAGCAGGCATAGAACTACTGCTATAATCGTCAATTCCGGGACTACCATTGATCCAGTAACAGGCAAAGAAGTGAAAGGCAAAGAAAGAATGATTTTCAATTATAAGAGGCTTAATGATCTTACAAACAAAGACCAATACAGCCTTCCAAGGATCAACACCATATTAAAGAAGGTGGGAAACAGCAAGTTATATTCAAATTTGACCTAAAGAGCGGATTTCATCAAGTAGCAATGCACCCAGGATTCCATAGAATGGACGGCTTTCTGGGTCCCTGACGGACTCTATGAATGGCTTGTAATGCCCTTCGGCTTAAAGAACGCTCCTACCATCTTCCAAAGAAAAATGGACAATTGCTTCAAAGGTACAGAAGATTTCATAGCAGTTTATATTGATGATATCCTTGTCTTCTCGCCTTCTGAACAGGAGCATACTGCCCACTTGAGGAAAATGCTTCAGATCTGCCAAGAAAATGGGCTTGTCCTAAGCCCAACCAAAATGAAGATTGTGGTTCCCGAAATAGAATTCCTTGGAGCAATCCTTGGAAACAGCCGAATCCGCCTACAACCCCACATAATTACAAAGATTACAGATTTCAAAGATGATGAATTAAAGACAACTAAGGGAATAAGATCCTGGCTTGGGCTTCTCAATTATGCCAGGAATTATATTTCCAACATCGGTAAACTCCTAAGCCCCCTTTATGCAAGAACTTTGCCAAAAGGAGACAAAAGACTCAATACACAAGACTGGGCCCTCATTAAAAAAATCAAGGGCCTCATAAGGCATCTACCTGACTTAGAAATACCCCCAGAAGAATGCTGCATTATTCTGGAAGTAGATGGATGTATGGATGGGTGGGGAGGGGTATGCAAATGGAGAAAAGGAAGATTCGACCCCCAGATGTCTGAAAGGATATGCGCATATGCCAGCGGCAAATTTAACCCACCAAAATCCACTATAGATGCAGAAATTCACGCCGTTATGAATACCATGGAAGCCTTAAAGATCTATTATCTTGATAAATCTTGTCTTATCATTAGGTCAGACTGTCAGGTTATTATTAGCTTCTTCGGGAAGACAGCCAACAATAAGCCATCCCGTGTCCAATGGCTTGCTTTTACTGACTATATAACAGGTACTGGGGTGGAGGTTAAATTCGAGCATATTGAGGGAAAGGATAACCAGCTAGCAGATTCTTTATCCCGCTTAATCTCAGCCCTTATTATCTCGGAATGGTCGGAAGAAATAATGAACCATCTAGGGTTGCTCCCTTTGGCCCTACTGGAAGTGAAGGAAGCTCCAACACCCAAGGTCGAAGTACAACTATCCAAAGTTATCCAAGGCCTACAAGCCTCTCTGAAGAATACAATGACCTCGTTCAGTATATTAGAATCAGAACCAAACGAGGAATTGACAACCAAGAGCTGGATAAAATCAGGCAACAGATGCACGACCTCCAGCAGCAAGCTTCAAAGCAAGCACTTGACACCCTCAAGCAACTACAACTACTCCATGCCCTCAAAAGACTAGAATGCCAACGCCTTAGCACATCCGACAACTGGTGGTCGGATTGGTACCCTATCACAAAGCAAATTGATGAACAACTAGGGACGCAGTTGCACTGATAACTGACGTCGTTAATAGGATGAAGAACTTTCGACTCTAAGATTATGCTTCTTTCCCCTCTTCTTCGGATGTTGAACTTCTTTCCTCATCCAATTGGTCCTTTTCCTCTTCTTGGACCATTAAGCTCATTTCTTTTGGCTTCTCTACTAATTGAGCTCGTGTAGGGTTTTCATGTAGAGCAATTACCTTACTCCATAATTCGTGTGCATTTTTGTATTCACCTACACCACTAATAACATCATTAGGCAAAATATTAAGTAATATTGAAATTACCTTCTCGTTTGCCTTTGATTGGGTTTGTTGCTCCTTGGTCCAATATCTTGGTCGGAGCTTCTACCCATGTTTATCTCTCAGGACTTCAAATGGCTCTTCTAGCACAATCATGAAGTTCCAATCCATACCGAATCATGTCTTTGTCCGCATCTTCCAATACTCAAAACTCTCACGATCGTAGGAAGGTGGAAAATTGATATCATCCCCCAATCTTTCTTCAATCACCATTTCGTCTAGCTTTTTGCTCTCTCGGCGGTTAGTCCGTAGATGAGCGAACCTCGCTCTGATACCACTTGTTGAGACCTTTCCGTTTAGCTAAGGGGGTGAAAAGCTACTTTTCGATTTTTCTTCCTATAAGTTGTTAGTGCGCAAGCGGAATAACAAAAACTAAAACTAACAACTATGAAAGACACACCGATTTACGTGGTTCGGAGATGAAGCTCCTACTCCATGGTTGTTCATAAGGTGGACGATCCCGATCCTTCGGTGGATGATTCCCCGGAACACCTCCGGCTAGCTCTTGTCGCTCCTTGTGGGTGGAGAAACCTCGCCACAATCCTTGGACAATCTCTGAGCACTTGTAGGCTACTAGCAAGCTTTGACCAAGCTTGTTTCGCCCAGGAAGAACAGCAAAAAACAAGCTGTCTTAAATAGTGCTCGATACTGTTCTGACCATTACCAGTCGACTGCCCCTAGGGCAGTCGACTGGTCTTCGCGAATTCAAATGTCACAGCCTGACGATTCGCGTTGTGGTCGACACCAGTCAACTGCATCAGTCGAATAATCAAGCATCAGTCGACTGATCTCTCTGTGTTCTACCTCAGTCGACTGATCAAGCATCAGTCTACTGCCACCTAGGGTTTCCCTTCCCAAGTACAATTCTCTCAGCACTCGAACCCTAGGATTTCCCTTCCCGAGTACAGTTCTCTCAGCACTCGAATCATCACGACTACACTGACTCTTCATTCAGCAGCCTCGATCTGTTGCCTTCAAGCCCTCTTCGACTTTGACTCTCGTCCCTCGGATGCATGCAAGCTCACGGCTTGTCTCCCATGCCATCCTTCGCGTATGCCTCGAATTCCGCTTCCCTCAGCTCATCGTCCCTGCTATGTCCACGGTCCTCGGATGCATACAAGCCCACAACTTGTCTCCACACACCATCCTTCACCAGACCCGAAGACATCCAACTGAGTTTATGTGTATCCTGCAAACCTGCACACTCACATACACATATTAGATCAACATGAAACCCTAACTTAATCATATTGACACACACATCAAAACCCATGATCTACCCGATCACACTTGGGCCGATTGCACCAACAATATCCTCCCGAGATCCATTGACCATAGGTCCCAAATGCATTCTTAGAGCTCCCCCTTGAGCTCTTAGCCTTAGTCACCTCCCTAGGTGACTCATCAACAACCACTAGGCCACACCGGTGTACTTTCAGTGATTCTTGGCCTGTAAACCTATCTTTCTTAACCTTGGACCCCTTGTCCTTAGTTAAGGTATTCTTGCCCTTAAATGACACTCTCTTACCATTTTTGGACTTTTCATTTTTGCCATAGTTATATGCTACCCTAGCATATATCTTTTCATTGGCCTTGGATGACCGAGATTGATATGTCAAATTTGATCTATAGTTGTTGGGGTTTGACTTCCCAACATCATACCTAACCCTTTAGATCCAATAGTGAATCTATCTAGGGTTTTCTCCAATTTCTCAAGCTTGGCCTTCAAAGCTTGATTTTTTCCTTTCTAGGTTTAGAAACCTAGAATCAACATGTCCACCATGGACATTCTTAGACCTACCCACTCTGGGCATGTGCTTTCCCATATTCGGGTTAATGTATTGGTCCTTAGGTCTAATGGTTCTATCATGAAATGATTTCCTAGAATTTTGATATGCATTATTAACCCTATTCCTATCATGATATTTAAAACTTTAATTATGTATTGGTAAATAATGACAAATATTTCAATCATGCATGGGAAACTTAAAATTTGAAATTGCTCTTTAAATTAGGGATTATCTCCCTTACCCTTGTAGCTCCCCCTTGATGTGAGCTCTTCTTCTTCTCTCATTTCCTCAAATGCTCCAACTTCTTGATTTCTCTCTTTCTTGAGCATTTGGTGTGGTAGTGGCCCTACTCACCACATGTGAAACATCGAATGTGCTGCTGCTGCTTCTTCTTCTTCTCCCTACAACTTTAATTAGATTTCAAAGAAATTGAATTGAGTTTAGTGTTTACCTCCTTTTTCTTACCCAATAGACACTTGTCCTTGTAGTGTCTTTTCTCATAGCATCCAAAGAAATGATGTGGTCTTTTGATTTGCATTGGTGGCGGTGGTTGCAAGGTTGACTTCCAAGATTTCTTCTTCAATTTCTTGACTTCTTCTTCAATCTTGGATTGCTCTTCTTCATTTTCGGAAGTGGATTGTGCTTCTTCATCTTCTTGTGCCATTTCACTTGAGAAGGTGGATGATGCTTCTTGTTCTTTCTCCTCATCTCTTTATCCGATTGGTTCTTCTCCTCCTCTTGGACCAATGAACCCATTTCCTTGGGCTCCTCCACTTCTTGTGCTTGTATAGGATTTCCATGAAGAGTAATCACCTTGCTCCATAGCTTATGAGCATACGTACTCATCTACACTCCTAATCATATCTTTAGGTAAAACACTAAGTAAAATTGAGATTACCTTCTCGTTTGTCTTTGATTGTGATTGTTGCTCCTTGATCTAATAGCGTGGTTAGAGCTTCTTCCCATGCTTGTCTTTTGGGGCTTTGAATGGTTCATTGAGTGCGATCATCATGCCCCAATCTATATCAAACCATGTCTTCACCCGCAACCTCCGATAGTCAAAACTTTCGTGATCATATGAGGTGGAATGGTGATGTCATCCCCTAATCTGTCTCCAAGCTTCATTTTTCCTTTAGCGCTTTGGTCCTTTGGCGGCTAGTCTAACAAGAGTGAACCTTCGCTTTGATACTATTTGTTGGGATCAATGACCCAGCTAGAGGGGGGTGAATAAATGTTGCCCCAAATACACGGTTCTCTTCCTACACATGTTAGTTGCGTAAGCGGAATAATATAAACTAAAACTAACAACTAAAAGAGGCAAACCATTTAACGTGGTTTGGATATTAGACTCCTACTCCATGGCAATTCGTAAGGTGGATGAACCCGATCCTTCAGCGGATAACTCCCCGAAAAATCCCCTACTATGCTCGTGTAGCTTCTTATAGGTGGAGAAACCTCACCATAAACTAGCACAAGATCTCTAAGTACAAAGACTACTAATTGGCCTTTAACCAAGACCAATTTTGTCAACCTTAGCTAGCCAAACCGAGCTCCCTTAAATAGAACTCGTGGCTAAACTAGCCGTTACCAGTTGACTGGTTCTAACACCAGTCGACTGATCTAGCTGAATCCAAACATTACAACCCAACGTACAGATTCTCAATCGATAACAGTCTACTGCATAGAAGATCAATCGACTGATCTTTCTGTGACCTCTACCAGTCGACCGATCCCATACCAGTCGACTGGTAAAATCCTAAACCTAGGATTTCCCATCTCGAGTACAGTTCACTCGCACTCGGACCCTCACGACTCACTTAACTCTTCCTTTGCAGCTTTGACTCTTGCCTTCAAGCCTTCTTCGTTTTGGCTCTCATCCCTTGGATGCATATAACCCCGTGTCTCGTCTCCACATGTCATCCTTCATATATGCCTCGAAGTGAGCTTCCCTCGACTCATCGTCGTTGCCTTGTCCACGGTCTGTCGGTTCCCTCTCCATCCTTCATCAGACCCAAAGCCGTCAAACTAAGTCTATGTGTATCCTGTAGAACCTGCACACTCAAATATACATATCAAATATAAGGGTGAACCTAACTTAAACCCTTTACTCAAACATCAAAACACATGATTTCTCGGATCATAGATTGTCTCAACATTGGATATGTGTGAATTGGATATGTGAGGATTGGATTATGGTTGGATTAGATATGTTTATATTAATTTGTATGTGTGAATTTTGATATATATTAATTTGTATTGAATGTATATATGGGGATTGAAAAAAATGGAGAGGTTCTGGAAAAATAGTATCGCAAATAGAGACGGATTATTTTCAAATCCGACACTAGTTATGACGGATAATTGAGGTATTCGACGCTAATAGAGACGGATAAGCCAAATATGCGTCACTATTGGTGACGGTTATTCAACTTGTCTGTCGGTATTAGCGACGGAAATTATTTTTCATTGCCGATGCAAAGTAAAACAAGGGTTTGTTATCCGCGAATCGACGATGGAAATTCAATTATTTGTTGCTATTAGCGACGGATAAGTCAAATATTTTTCGCAAACAGTGATAGATATTTGACTTATCCGTCGCTACCACCGATGGATATTTGACTTATCCATTGCTATTAGCGACAGATTATTTAATTTTCATTGCTACTATGCTAGAATAAAGAGGTTTAGGGTTTAAGATTTTTGTTTAGTTAGCGACGAAGAAAAAACTCTGTTTCTATATATTTGCGATGGAACATTTTTTATCTGTGTCTATATATTTGTGATGAAACATTTTTTATCCGTTTCTATATATTTGCGACGACGATTTAATATTGATCGCTGTTAGTGACAGATAAAAATTGTTCTGTCACTATTCTCGATAATGACGATACTCGAACCAATGATGTTTCTTCCGACACTAATCAGCTGCTAAATGGGATTGGCGATAGATTAGCGACAGATTCTATTTGTTGCTAATGTGTGTATGTGTGTGTTTTTTTGGTTGTGTTAGGTCAGTTGATCACTTGGTTGTATTCACTTTGTTGATATAGCCCTCCAAGTCCAATACTAGGATTACAATCACATATTTTATTATATTATATTCTATTAATTTATTTAAAAATATGAATAATTATTTCATGAAAAAAATATTTTTTAATACAAATAGATTAATACAAATTTATAACAAAAATAAAATTTCACCTCGATGCCACGAAATATGTTGTTAGAATAGTGGAGTGATAGTATGATTAGCATCTCCTTATTCACATGAGGATTTATACTAATTAAGAAGAGAGTATTATAGTGAAATAATAAAATTAAAATTAATGAAATAAAATAAAAAAAAAATAGATGTGAGTTTAAACAATTAGGGACTAAATAAAACGAGAGTTATTTGAAAGAGGGAGATATTTATAGAAAATTTAGTAACCCAAAATAGCCTCTCTCTCTTTTTTTTAATAAAAAAATGGGTGTTATTAAGCTAATTCTCACTCATATAATTGGCTCGGCCTACTCACGTGTTGTGCTCGGCCAACATACGTGCCGAGCCACCTCCGCCCAATTTGTAATAACATAAACTAATTATAATATTTCAAGAATAAATTGATAACATATTCCATATATATGATTAGACTTTTATTCAATTTATATGAACAAATCTTCCTTCCCTAGTTGAGCTCAATACTCAACTTGATAAGTTTTCATATTGATCCCGGCCTTACCTACGGGTAAGGGCGTAGGCCGGGCCCACCAGCCAACCTGGCGCCACGAGGTCCTTGTGGACAGGTCAACCGCCATATTAGCGAGTAGGGCCCCACAACCAGGGACCCTTTCTAAGGGAAGAAGGGGGGGAGTCCGTCAGACCCTCCGAGAGGACGGTTGGGTCACTCTCTCACTAGTCAGTTGACTCTGTAAAAAGCCTAGTCACTCACACTAGTTCACCCCGACCCAGACCAGAGTTTTAGCGCCATCGGCAATGCCAAGTCTCGAGGCAACCCCCGGCTCAGGGTACGGTCCTGCTAGCGGGTTCCTCACGCCTTGCCTGTCTCTGACATCTTCACGCGGCCATCTTGCGCATCCAGTACTCTCGTACTGCACTTCTAGTACCCCCGTACAGCGCACCTAGTACTTACAGAGCACCCCGCGCCATGTCATGCCTCTCCTCTGTGCTCCGCACGGGCTGACAGTCATCATGCCCCGGTCCCATCTGCGCGGACTGGGGTTGTGAGCCCCCCCCCCCCCCGGTCATAAAAGCTCGGCACTCCTCCTATCGCAGGTACGCGCGTGCGAGTTCTCGCATCCCTTGCCTCCTTTCCCTTCAGTTTCCGTTCGTCTATACAAGGGACTGACTTGACTGTCGGAGTGCCTGACCGGGGATTCCCCCGGCGGGTTTGCTGACGGTCTCTGTTTTGTAGGGGCGAGGCGAGGCGCGGCCGACATCCGGCCACTTCAGCAGTTCGCGGCCCCCGGGAGGCCCATCCGGCCCGTTGGGCTGCCACTCCACTCCGCGACAGGATCAAAAATGGCACTAGAAGGAGGGACACCAGCAGCCTGATTGGAAGTGGAAATGGGAGATCCATACGGGTTTCGATGGTTAGCACTCCCTAATAAGGCAGATCATTCTTTACCTACTTTGAGAAAGGGCATTAACGCATTGGAGGCCTTATTGCGGGTCCCTGCGGGGCATCCCTTGATTTGTTCTATTCTCTGGCAAGGTGGATAAGGGTAAGTATGTAAGCTACAACTTTAGCGCACCTAATGTCTGGCCTTATGGATGCACCGCACTTATTCTATGCATTCTAGCGATCCGGCCTTCTGGATATAACTCATCGTGCGTCGTGTCTTTGGGAATCTGGATATATTTTATATACACTCGCCATGTGTCTGAAAATTGGATCTTCCGGATGCCTCTCGTATATTTAATGCTTCCTTACGGAATAATTTTTCTGAAAGAATAGCTGTTGCTGCATTACCCTCGGCGAGGCTCTCAGGCGGTGCGTGGCGGCCCACGCTCCCTGGGATGCTCTCGACCGGGAAGCCTCGGCGAGGCTCTCAGGCGGCGCACGGCGGCCCACGCTCCCTGGGATGCCCTCGACCGGGAAGCCTCGGCGAGGCTCTCAGGCGGCGCGTGGCGGCCCACGCTCCCTGGGATGCTCTCGACCGGGAAGCCTCGGCGAGGCCCACGCTCCCTGGGATGCTCTCGACCGAGAAGCCTCGGCGAGGCTCTTCGGCGGCACGTGGCGGCCCACGCTCCCAGGAATGCTCTCGACCGGGAAGCCTCGGCGAGGCTCTCAGGCGGCGCGTGGCGACCCACGCTCCCTGGGATGCTCTCGACCGGGAAGCCTCGGTGAGGCTCTCAGGCGGCGCGTGGCGACCCACGCTCCCTGGGATGCTCTCGACCGGGAAGCCTCGGCGAGGCTCTCAGGCGGCGCGTGGCGACCCACGCTCCCTGGGATGCTCTCGACCGGGAAGCCTCGGTGAGGCTCTCAGGCGGCGCGTGGCGGCCCACGCTCCCTGGGGTGCTCTCGACCGGGAAGCCTTGGTGAGGCTCTCAGGCGGCGCGTGGCGGCCCACGCTCCCTGGGATGCTCTCGACAGGGAAGCCTCGGCGAGGCTCTCAGGCGGCGCGTGGCGGCCCATGCTCCCTGGGATGCTCTCGACTGGGAAGCCTCGGCGAGGCTCTCAGGCGGCGCGTGGCGGCCCACACTCCCTGGGATGCCCTCGACCAAGAAGCCTCGGCAAGGCTCTCAGGTGGCGCGTGACGACCCACGCTCCCTGGGATGCCCTCGACCAGGAAGCCTCGGCGAGGCTCTCAGGCGGCGCATGGCGGCCCACGCTCCCTGGGATGCCCTCGACCGAGAAGCCTCGGCGAGGCTCTCAGGCGACGCGTGGCGGCCCACGCTCCCTAGGATGCTCTCGACCGGGAAGCCTCGGCGAGGCTCTCAGGCACCGCGTGGCGGCCCTGTTGGGACCGGGTGCATGTTGACATGGATATGGGTTCGTAATTTTAAAAATTATTTATGCTAAACCTTCCGCTGCATGTAATTAAATTTTAAAATTACGAACCCGTATCCATTTGAACATGCACCCGGTCCCAACAGTGGTATCAGAGCCGGTTAGTGTTTGACATAATCATATAATTATTTTACGGAAAACTTTGTCATGATCTCAATTTTGGAAAATTTTTCAATTATGGAAACTTTCCAATTATGATAAATTTTGGATTTAAGAATTTCAAAGTTTGGAAATCCTCATAAAATTTCACAAACTTTTGAAATATCCTAGTTTCTGAAATTTTATGATAATTGTGAAAACTTCCCATATTTGGAAACTTTCTAATTTTGGAAATTTCCTATTTTGGAAATTTTCCAATTTTGGAAATATGTAAGTTTTCTTTGTACCAGAAACTTACAATTATTTTGAAAACCCATTATGAAATCTCGCAATTTTGGGCACTTTCTTTCAAGAAAGTCTAGACAAATTTATGGATTATTAATTGACAATTAAATTCTAATTAGTTTTAAATTATTAACAAAATTATTTATTTTAGATTGATCCTTGGGGAGCCATCCAATTTAAAGTTAGTTGTTGTAATTTAATTTCCTATTTTGAATAAAATTGTCATGTTTAATTTGGTTACGCCTCGGGGAGCGGACCAAATTAGATTTACAATAAATTCCTTTTTTTTGGGTATCTGAGCCTCGGAGAGCCACCCAAAGAAAATAATTTGTTGAAATTAATAAATCCATAAATAAAATATGTAATCAAATCTTAGAAATTTTGAGGTGATTCTCAAAATTTCCTTATTTGATTTAAGAGGTGACGCTCTTACATATTGTTATCTCCAAAATTAATTAGGAAAATGGTTTCCTATAGAGTTTTCTTAAAAGAGATTTTCATGAAAATAATATGTGGTTGAATTAAGGGAATCTGTCTCTTAATTTAATAAGATTTGATTTAGAGAAATCAAAGTCTTAAACATATTATTTCCGAAATTGATTATGACAATTTAGGGAATTGTTTCCCAAAACAATTCCTTGAATAAAGTATGAAATTAGAATTAGAAAATCCGATTCCTAATTCAATTAATGAGACTTGATAAATTAAGTCACATACATACTTTATTAAGGAAATCTTTCGTACATGACATAATTATATATCATGAATGTGCTTAGAACATAAAGGATGAGACCCAAAACCCCTTACAAAATATTAAGGCCAACACCTTCCATTAATATGGTTAGAACCGGAGTTTTGTTTCTCGTTTGGGTTGATGGACACATCCATGCCCGGCTTGAACCTCAACATGTTCAAACCATGGAATTAGTTTATGATTAATATAGTTGGAGTCAGAGGTCAATCCTTAGTTTTGGTTGTTGGACAAATCCAAGCCTGGCTAAACGGTTGAATGAGCTCCAACCATATTAAAACTATTTCTTGATTAATGGGTCAACCTTAAGCTTGAAGCATCGATTTGTTGTGCCACAGCCAAGGTCGATGTAAAGAGAGGTGCAGTTGGGTGCTATGTATATTGTTGCATACTTGTTAATGAGTTAACAATCCAATGATTTATGCAAACATTCAATTAGTTGATAGCATAAAGTGATAGTTACATATATGTGATATGTAATTGGTATAATTACCTACCTTCATAGCTAAGAATAACTTGTTGGCCACAGCCATGGTTGTTCTTATCTATGGTAGGATATCAACCTATTTGGAGATGTTCCTACGATCTCCTGAATTGATAAAAAGGGTTATTCAATTCGATAAATAAATAGGATTTAATTAATGTATGTTGATGCATTCTTTATCATTCTTCTCACATAAGCTCAATTTGTATTTCTAGGATAATCACTCGATCATGTCTTCTCTGAATTTGCGTTCCATTTTGGACACCAATAAGTTAACTAAGACCAAAAAGACTGAAAAGGCACCAAAAGGCACTTGCCATCACTGTGGCAAGGAGGGTCACTGCGAAGAAACTGCAAGGTTTATCTTGAGTCCTTGAAGAAGAAGGCATCCGATGCCCCATCCTCTTCAGGTATCTTCGTTATTGAATGTCACTCTATTTCCTCAAATACCTGGGTACTTGATACTGGGTGTAGCTCACATATATATAATGACATAAAGGGGCTAAGGAATAGAAGAAGACTCGTCAAGGGAGAAGCGAATTTGCGAGTTGGAAATGGAGCAAAGATTGCTGCTGTTGCCATCGGAACATATTTGCTAAAGCTCCCTACTGGACTTGTCTTAGATTTGGATAATTGTTATTTTGTTCCTTCGTTAATAAAGAACATTGTATCTATTTCATACTTGAATGAAAAGGGTTATCATTTAACTTTTAGTAACAATTGTTGTTACATAACTTTAAATGATGTTCTTTATGGGACCGGAACTTTATGCAATGATATCTACACGTTTGATTTATCCGATGACATTTTCAATATCGAAGTTAGCAACAAACATGCTCGAATAGATAATCAAATAGACTCCTACACGTGGCATTGTCATCTTGGCAATATAAGTAAGAAACGCATGACCAAATTACACCGATGTGGAATTCTAGAATCATTTGAACCTGGTTCATTTGATACATGTGAATCATGCTTAAAAGGCAAGATGGCCAAATTACCCTTTTCCGGAAAAGGTAATCCAGTGGGAGAATTGCTTGGTCTAATACATACTGATGTATGTGGACCAATGTCAACTCTTGCACAAGGAGGCTATAGCTACTTCATTACCTTTATCGATGATCACTCACGATTCGGGTATGTGTTCTTGATGAAACACAAATCTGAAGCTTTTGAGAAATTCAAAGAGTTCAGAAATGAAGTAGAGAAACAGCTTGGCAAAAGTATTAAGATACTTCGATCCGATCGGGGTGGTGAATACTTAAGTCAAGAGTTTCAAGATTATCTTAGGGACAATGGGATATTGTCTCAATGGACTCTGCCGTATATACCACAGCATAATGGTGTATCTGAGAGGCATAACCGAACCTTGATGGACATGGTTAGATCCATGATGAATCATGTAACTCTTCCAAAATCCTTTTGGGGCTATGCACTTAAGACAGTTGTTTACTTGCTAAACAGAGTCCCGACCAAGGTAGTCTCTACTACTCCATATGAGACGTGGAATAGTAAGAAACCTCACTTAACTCACCTTAAGATATGGGGTTGTCCTGCTTATGTGAAGCGGATTGTATCAGACAAATTGGATGCTAAGTCTGATAAATGACTATTTATTGGATACCCTAAGGAAACAAAGGGTTACCAATTCTATCATCTCTTAGAACAAAAGGTGTTTGTTTCAAGGCATGTTGTATTTCTGGAAAAAGAATTTCTTTTACAAGAAAACAGTGGGAGTGGCATTGAACTTGATGAAGTTCAAGAAACTCCAATAGACATTACAGAGACACCTAGTCTAGACCCACAACCAATAACTCATAATGATGAGCTATCAGTTGAACCTAAAACAACACCACCTCTTCGTAGGTCTGATAGGACACGCAATATTCCAGAGAGATACAGATTTCTCATAAGTGAATCAAACGACGTGTTACTCATAAGCGATGACGAACCTATCAGTTATGAAGATGTTCTGAAAAGTTCAGAAAGGGACAAATGGCTTGAAGTCATGAAGTCGGAAATGGATTCCATGTACGAAAATCAAGTATGGGACTTGGTTAACCCACCTGAAGGGATTAAACTCATAGGGTGCAAGTGGGTTTTCAAGAAGAAAACCGACATGGAAGATAATGTTGTTACCTTTAAGGCTAGATTAGTGGCAAAAGGATATCGTCAGAAACAAGGAATTGATTATGACGAAACCTATTCACCAGTAGCTATGCTTAAATCTATTCGGATGCCCCTAGCCATAGCAGCTCATTATGATTATGAGATATGGCAAATGGATGTGAAAACAACTTTCCTTAATGGAAACCTGCTTGAGGATATATACATGATACAACCTGAAGGTTTCACATCGGTTGATAAAACCAAAGTATGCAAGCTTCGATGATCCATATATGGACTGAAGCAAGCATCCAGGAGCTGGAACATCCGTTTTGATGAGACAATCAAAGAGTTTGATTTCTCACAAAATCCTGACAAACCTTGTGTGTACAAGAAGGTTAGTGGGAGTGCAGTCGTATTCCTAGTGCTATATGTCGATGACATATTACTTATAGGAAACAATATATCAGTCTTACAGTCGGTTAAAATTTGGTTGTCCAAAACTTTCTCCATGAAAGACCTGGGAGAAGCAACCTATATCCTTGGGATTAGACTCTATAGAGATATATCAAAACGGTTACTTCGCAGTCTACATATATAGACCGAGTGCTAAAAAGGTTTAGCATGTCGGAATCCAAGAAAGGTTACCTTCCCATCAGGCATCGGATCAACCTTTCAAAGTCTATGTGTCCGCGCACAGAAGACGAGAGAATTTGCATGAATAAGATTCCTTATGCATCCGCGATAGGATCTATCATATATGTTATGTTATGTACTAGGCCTGATGTATCGTATGCTCTGAGCGTCACGAGCAGATACCAGTCTGATCCAGGAATGGATCATTGGGCGGCTGTCAAGACAATCCTTAAGTACTTAAGAAGAACTAAGGATGTGTTCCTAATATATGGAGAAGGAGATATGGTAATACGTGGGTATACAGATGCCAGTTTCCAGACATATAAAGATGACTCCAAATCTCAGTCTGGATACGTATTTACTTTGAATGGAGGCGCAATAAGTTGGAAGAGTTCCAAGCAAGACACCGTAGCGGATTCTACCACGGAAGGGGAATATATTGCAGCTTCGGAAGCAGCAAAGGAAGCAGTCTGGATCAAGAAGTTCGTCTTAGAACTTGGTGTGGTTCCAACCATTGATGAAGCAATACCGGTTTATTGCGACAACAATGGAGCTATTGCACAAGCAATGGAACCAAGGTCTCATCAGCGATCCAAACATGTGCTTCGCCGCTATCATTTGATCAGAGAGATTATAAGTAGGAATGATATACAAATTGAGAAAATTCCCACTGAAAGGAATTTAGCGGATCCTTTAACTAAGGCCTTGCCTCAAAGCAAGTTTAAGGGTCATGTTAGAGCCTATGGTATTGGATACCGTAGCGAATGGCATTAGGCCAAGTGGGAGTTTGTTAGTAATATGAGAGAAGTGTCCTAAGGCAATTGCCTTATGATTGTAAACATCTATTTTAATAAATGAATATTCACTATTTGAGTATACATGTCTGTGTATTTGATTGGGATCTTAAACTCATTTACTGAATGTTCACAATACAATTCACAGCATGAGAGAATTTGTGATGAATTCACAACTAGTGATTATCTCTACATGTGCAATTGTGAAGTATTGAAATTGTCCCTAGTCGATGAATTGATAAATAAGGACACTATCAATTCTGTTGAGACTAGCATGGGTTATTCTCTAATCAGCTGATTCTCACTGGCTAGTGACATTGGGATGTCCGGAGATATACATGAATGCTAGTTAAGGGAACTAGTTCATTGGAGTGATTGGCTGTAAAACTTCACATGGTAGTCTACATATAGACATGTCAGTGAAGTTCTTACTGCAGCTTAAGTGCGATGTTCCTTTGACTTGCGGTGTTCAAGTCATCTTGGTCATGGAGACTTATACTTTGACATCATAAGCAAGCATCTCCAAGGAGGTGTGGACCCAGGATGGTTGGGTATAAGCCGAAGTGCCCGAAGATGTTTGAACAGCCTACAAAGGATTCACCACTCCTTGCGAGGGGATGTATACCCAAGGCCTATCGTCGGATTGTTACTCAAAGCCTCTGGCCAGAGCATGACATGTTCAGAGTATGAGTCTATGAAATACATGAGAGTAATTAGAATCAATTGGACAAGAAAGACATTACTTGGGCTAGGTGTGACGTAGTCAGCCTAGTGGGGACTGACACACATAGACCGTGTCCTGAACCAAGTGGGTATAAGATGGTGAAGGGAATGAGGCACGACTCATTAAAGCTGCTGAAGGGTTTTAGAATTATTTCTGAGGTCAACCGTTGATCTTTCGATTAATTGGGGGTCATGATGTACTACTAGGTGCCACTCATGATCGTTCTATAATTGGTTGATTATAGACGGCCAACATAAATTGAAAGCCTATTTAGTCACACGCACTACGAGTAATCCGAGGGATATAAAACGAGTTGAAAATTAGATTTTCCGATCAAGAGAGATAAGTCGAATCTGAATTTATTAGAGACGCATCGGAAGCTTAAAATGGCTAAGTCTTTTGAAGGCTTATTGGACGAATTAAATGAGTATAATTCGTAAGGAGACGGTTAGGATTTGGCTAGCCAAAGAGGGTCCCCACCCTCTTTGGTTTGGCCGGCCACAATAAAAAAAAGGGAAACCAAATTGTTTGGTTTAAATTATAAAATAAATCGTGCGTGATTTGTTTTATAAAATTATGGATAAAGAAAT
>JAGFNQ010003431.1:33836-57986 GCA_024364735.1 Boesenbergia rotunda | reverse complement strand
GAACCAATAACAGTACCGTCTTCTGATCCTGCTTCACAGAAGGCTCTACAGTTTTCAGCAGGTTGAGCAACTCAGGAAACTGGTCTGGAGTTGCATCTTCAGGAGGACGGTTAGGAAGTTGTTCTTCAAGGACATAAGCAAGCTTCTCTCCCTTGAGGACTATCCTCAGGTTTCGAAGCCAGTCCATGAAGTTTGGCCCAGTTAGTTTATTGGTGTCCAAAATGGAATGCAAATTCAGAGAAGACATGATCGAGTGATTATCCTAGAAATACAAATTGAGCTTATGTGAGAAGAATGATAAAGAATGCATCGACATACATTAATTAAATCCTATTTATTTTTCGAATTGAATAACCCTTTTTATCAATTCGGGAGATCGTAGAAACATCTCCAAATAGGTTGATATCCAACCATAGATAAGAACAACCATAGCTGTGGCCATCAAGTTATTCTTAGCTATGAAGGTAGGTACTTATACCGATTACATATCACATATATGTAACTATCACTTTATGCTATCAACTAATTGAATGTTTGCATAAATCATTGGGTTGTTAACTCATTAACAAGTATGCAACAATATACATAACACCCAACTGCACCTCTCTTTACATCGACCTTGGGTGTGGCACAACAAATCGATGCTTCAAGCTTAAAGCTGACCCATTAATCAAGAAATAGTTTTAATATGGTTGGAGCTCATTCAACCGTTTAGTCAGGCTTGGATGTGTCCAACAACCAAAACTAACGATTGACCTCTGACTCCAACTATATTATTCATAAACTTATTCCATGGTTTGAACATGTTGAGGTTCAAGCTGGGCATGGATGTGTCCATCAACCCAAACGAGAAACAAAACTCCGATTCTAACTATATTAATGGAAGGTGTTGGCCTTAATATTTTGTAAGGGGTTTTGGGTCTCATCCTTTCTTTTCTAAGCATATTCATGACATATAATTATGTCATGACTAACGATTTCTTTAATAAAGTATGTATGTGACTTAATTTATCAAGTCTCATTAATTGAATTAGGAACCGGATTTCCTAATTCTAATTTCATACTTTATTCAAGGAATTGTTTTGGGAAATAATTTTCTAAATTGTCATAATCAATTTCAGAAATTATATGTTTAAGACTTTGATTTCTCTAAATCAAATCTTATTAAATTAAGAGACAGATTCCCTTAATTCAACCACATATTATTTTCATGAAAATCTCATTTAAGAAAACTCTATAGGAAACCATTTTCCTAATTAATTTTGGAGACAACAATATGTAAGAGCATCACCTCTTAAATCAAATTTCCAAAATTTGATCACATATTTTATTCATGGATTAATTAATTACAATAAATTATTTTCTAAGGGTGGCTCCCCGAGGCTCAGATACCCAAAGAAAAGAAATTTGTCGTAAATCCAATTTGGTCCGCTCCCCGAGGCGTAACCAAATTAAACATGACAATTTTATTCAAAATGGGAAATTAAATTACAACAACTAACTTTAAATTGGACGGCTCCCCGAGACTCAATCCAAAATAAAGAATTTTGTTAATAATTTAAAACCAATTCGAATTTAAATTGTCAATTAATGATCCATAAATTTGTCTAGACTTTCTTGAAAGAAAGTGCCCAAAATTGCGAGATTTCATAACAGGTTTTCAGAATAATTGTAAGTTTCTGGTACAAAGAAAACTTATATATTTCCAAAGTTGGAAAATTTCCAAAATAGGAAATTTCCAAAATTGGAAAGTTTCCAAAAATGAGAAGTTTTCACAATTATCATAAAATTTCAGAAACTAGGATATTTCAAAAATTTGCGAAATTTCATGAGGATTTCCAAACTTTGAAATTCCTAAATCTAAAATTTATCATAATTGGAAAGTTTCCATAATTGGAAAATTTTCCAAAATTGAGATCATGACAAAGTTTTCCGCAAAATAATTATATGATTATGTCGAACACTAACCGGCTCTGATACCACTGTTGGGACCGGGTGCATGTTGACAAGGATACGGGTTCGTAAAATTTTAAATTTTTACGTGCAGCGGAAGAATTAGCATAAAATAATTTCTCAAATTATTTTAACCACGTATCTAGCATGCAACCTTATGATGTGTGGACATGATCATAAATTAAAACTTTGCGGAAAAGTAAACTAATTTACTTTGTACCTCGCGTAACTCGAAGAAAGGGACGAGATCCAACCGTAGCGTCCCTTGGAAGCTTCGCCTCTATTCGCGTCCACGCCGAGTTCTCTTCGGGATGACTTCGCAAAGTCACGAGTTTTGTGCCGACGAGAACTACTAGATTCTCTAAAGGCACAACTAGAAGATCAAGAGAGAAGAAAGGAAACTAACCACCAAGAAACGGAATCTAAATTCCGGGAAGGAAGGAGACGCGATCCGCTTCTTCTTCTTCTTCGGCACGAACTTGGTGGAGGAAACTCACGGGCACCCTAGGTGCTTGCGTCGGCCCTAGGGGAGGAGAGAGAGCCGACCCTAGAGAGAGAAAGGGCGCCGACCCTAGAGAGAGAGAGAGAGGGTTAGAGAGAGAGAGAGAGTTAATCTCTTGATCAATCTATTAAGGAAATCAAGCCTAGCCTTGGTTCCTTTATATAGTAGCCTCTCCTTTGCCAAGTCTCCCTTTTAACGGAATTTTTCATAAGAAATTTATCCTATAAATTTTCTTTATGAATTATTCCGTTTAAACCAAGTTTTATTATAACTAATTTTATAATAAAACAAATACATCTCTCCTTTTATTATGGAATAAATTTTACAAGAAATTTATAAATTTTCTTATTATGGAAAAATCAATTCATAATTGATTTTATAAAATTAAAATAAACCATTCCATGGATCATTTTAATTTCCATAAAAAAGAATAAATTTCTATAAATTTCTTTATATAAATTTCTTTATACAAATTTATTTATCCATAATTTATAAAACAAATCGCGCTAGATTTATTTTATTAATTAAACCAATTAAATTGGTTTCTCCCCAATGATGTGGCCGGCCAAACCAAAGGGGGTTGACACCCTCTTTGGCCGGCCAAACCGAGCCGAACCGATCGCGAATTAAACTCATTTAATTCGCCCAATCAATTTTGCACAAACAGTCAAATCAAATGTGAAATGATTATCATATCCATCTCAATGCTTAGATTGATTATATCAGAGTTTTGTTGTGACGAGAGAATTCATTTCGAAATCATGATGAGACTGAAGGTTCTCTTAATCTGGGTAACTTTCTTATTCAACTGAAGTTTTTAGGTGCTCATAATAAAGAGATTAATAATGTGATATTGAAAATTACTCCTAAAAATCACAATTTAGCACCTGATATTCAGAAGAATATAGTAAGTGTCTGTGCAATTGAAATAATTAATGTTACTATCAGAGTTATTGGTGATTCATTATTCTCTATTTTCGTTGATGAATCTCATTACGTGTCAACAAAGGAGCAAATATTAGTTGTTTTGCGATGTGTGGGTAGTAGTGGGCATATAAATGAGCGTTTTATTGGAATTGAACATGTTACTACTATTATAACACTCTCACTTAAAGCTGCTATTGATAAGATGTTATCTAAATAGAATTTGAGCATATCTAAGTTGAGAGGATAGGGTTTTGATGGAGTAAGTAATATGCAGGGTAAATTTAATGGTCTAAAAGCACTTATTTTAAAGGAGAACTCATATGCATTTTACATACATTATTTTGCACATCAACTTCAACTAGCTCTTATAATTGTGGCCAAGAAAAATCTTCCGTTTTCTAATTTTTTTCATATTGTTAGTAATGTTGTAAATGTTGCTGGATCATCCTATAAATATTCTGATCTTCTTAAGAAGAAACATTCAAATTTCATTGTTGAGGCATTACAGATGGGTGAAATTTCAAGAGGTGGGGGACTTAATCAAGAAACTACCCTTCAACGTGCTAGGGATACACATTGGGGGTCACATTACAATTCATTGATCAGTTTGATTTCTATGTTCTTGTTGTCAATGATGTGCTTGAAATGATTTCAAAAGATGATTCCAATTCTCTTGATAAAAAAATTGAGGCATTTAATTTATTGGAGCCAATACATTCATTTGATTTTGTGTTCAATCTACACTTGATGTAACATGTCTTAGGGATTTCGAGTGAATTGTTGCCAACATTACAAAAGAAAAATCAGGATATTATAAATGCAATGGATTTGGTACAAGTATGCAAACACTGATTCCAAAATATGAGAGATGGTGGTTGAGATCCATTTTTAGAAAATGTTCACTTTTTTGTCAACAACATTACATTGATTGTCTCAAAATGGATGATATGTTTACACGTTGAGCACCACGTGGTCATCTCCATTGTTATCCACCAGAAATGACAAATTTACATCACTATCGAATTGATTTATTCTATGGTGTTATTGATATGCAACTTCAAGAGTTAAATGATTGTTTTTCAAAGGCAAGTATCGGTGCAATTTGCACTAATAGTCAAACTTAGGTTTTAATGTATAATAAAAAGTCAAAGTTAGATGTGTTGTTTGACCTTGTTACCAAATGTGCAACATTAAAAGGCTTGGACCTGACACCACGCTAAAGCCTAGGTAGGTTGATACTTGGCAAGAAGTCCTGTTGGGTCCGCGGGACCTGACAACTAGCTGAAGCCTAGGTAGGATGATACGGTTGGGATCGTATAGGACGGCAAAAGGGGGGTGAATTGCCCTTGAAAAATAAAAACTAATCTTTTGTTCATTCTTAAACAAAGATAAACATTAGTTCAAATAAGAATAATAACATTAATGAATTAATAAGCAAAAGATAGAGGCACATATGAGTTACATGGTTGCAACCTGAGTAGTTGCTAATCCAAGGCAAATGTAGCACAATCTTTAAAATACTCCTTGTGGGTGGAGAATCTCTTACACAATAAAAAAACTCAGAGAAAGAAATGAAAGAATAATAGAAGATTTCGTTTACAATTCCAATGTTGAAATAAACTGAGTTTAGGAGTCTATTTATAGCCCCTGTGAAAGTATATTGAAGTGCTGACGTAGTGCTTCTCGAGCACCTGACAAGTGGTCAAGGCTTATCCACGTTGCAACGCCCATTAAATGACTAGTTCCCGATAAGGTTTGGACACACGGGCGCCCGAGACAGTTCAGGCACCCGAGTCCAATCGAGAGCCCTTATTCACAGGCGCCTGAGTTTGACTAGTCAACAACTTGATGATAGCCTTCCAGCGAGTCTTCTGGGTGATCTCGGGCCTTCTGGAGTTAGGTTCACCCGAACCCTTCTCCAGCCTTCTCTTTGAGCATGCTTCCTCCCGGCTTCTTATCCCTTGGATGTCGCGCGGGTTTTTCTCACTCCACCCACGTATTCTTCACAGACATCCGAGTCCCTCGGATGCACAGAGCCCATCAGCTCTCTTCCCGTGCAATTCTTCTCAACCGCTGCGTCTTTCGCTTGACTTCTGTGCTCCTGCACGCTTAGGCACAATGATCAAATACCAACATGACTTAACTTTGACTCAGTTGACCACATCAAAACTTATCCGGGGTACTTACAATCTTCTCCTTTTTGATGTGCATCAATCCGAGTTAAGTTAGGGTTAACCACAAATAAAAATATGAATAGAAAAAAAATAAGTGATAAGATTTACAATACAAAGTGATTAAATTTACAATTTAAACCTTCCCTTAACTTAAATTCTATCTCTCCCCCTTTGATCATATAAAAAAACATGTTAGGGCAAAAACTGACTTAGAAAAAAACTTTTGAAAATCATATATTCAAAAAAAAATCATTGAAAATTAACAAATCACTTAAAATTTTTGAAATTTATTAGAATATTCCAAAGTGAACGGTTAGTTTCTAAAATATTCGATTGATTAAAAATCGATCAAAAATTATTTTTAAAATTAAAATTTTGATTAACGATAAAAAATTTTAAAAATTTATCTTATAGTCGAAAAATACTTAATTTTTTATCTATGTTAGAAATTTAAGAGATTCTTCTCTGTAAAAATTGTTAAAGTAAAATAAATTTTCTAACTATAAGAAAATAATTTTAAATTTAAAGTTGATAATTTTTTAAAAGATAATTTTTAAAATTGGATTTCAACTAAAAATGAATTTGAAAATTTTTCTCAAAAAATTCAAAAGATAGTCTACAGATCTCAAAAAATCAGATTTGGTGAAAATTAATTTTTAAGTATTTTTAAAGTTTAAAAATAGATTTTTGAATGAAAATTCATAAAATTTTATTTAATAGTCAAGAAATTTTGAAAAAAAAATTTGTGGATAGATCACAATGAACTCCATAAAAAATATAAAATTAAATTTTCTATAATAATTACATATTCGATTAAAAATTTTAAAATGATGGAAAATAATGCATCAATTTATAAGCAAGAAAAACTAACAATTTAACATAGATTTTGGAATCCAAAACAAGTTCCTACTAACAGGATTTATCAAATATTTCGTGGGAATATAATTTTTGGGTATTTTTATAATTTGGGCCCTATGATACCTTGAATATCAATTTAGTCATTCAAAATATTTACCTTTTGGATTTTGAAAACTATTTGAACATGCATGGTTATTTTCTAATTTCTCTATTTGAGCCTTCAATGTTTCATTTTCTAATTTTAGTTTATCATTGATATCTATTGGGCATGCAGAAGTTAATTCCTTTTTAACTCTACATTCTTAAATTTCAATTTACATAAGGACTTGGTCATTGCTTTAATACCGAAGTAAAGTTGATTGAGAGGTAGAAGACATACCTCACTTACCATATCATATTCGAAGTCTGAAACTCCCCCTTTGTCGCTGTTTTCTTCTAATGTGGCTCTCCCTTCATCTATGCTTTCTTCTTAGTGGGTGGTCATCAGCACTAGTCCGGCATGTTCTTTGATTTCGGACTCATATGATGAGGATTCGTCCCATGTGGCCTTCAGGTTTTTATATTTTGATTTATTTACCTTGAGCCTTGGGCAATTCTCCTTGATGTGTCCTTCTTTCTCACAGTTGTAACAGCGTATTTTCCTTTGTCTCTTACCCTGTGCTTTATTAAACTTTTTAGCTTATAAAATATTTATTCAGCTTCTTTACCATATACGTCGTTTCTTCTTCATCAACTAATGATTCCTCCTCGTACTGGATCTTCCTCGTGCTTAGGGCAATGTTGTCCGTCTTATTCTTTCCTGCGCGCCAAGACTCATGAAGTTCTAAAGTTGAAAATTACTATTCTAAGGTACTTACCTCAAGATCCTTAGAAATATAGTACGCATCGATTACAGAAGTCCAGTCCAAGATCCTCCGGAAGGAGTTTAAGGCATACCTTTGTGTGTCATAACTCGCTACCGTTTCTCCGAGGTTCTTAAGTCCCCTGATCAATTCTTTAATTTTGATGTGCAGTCGGGCGACTGATACTCCTTCCATTCAAAGTTTGTTGAGTTGATTGCGGAGCATATCATGTTTCGCCAGTTTAGTTTCATAAGTACCTTTGTGGAGTTCCAGAAACTTTCCCAAAGTTCCATTGCTGATTTGTAAGTTTTGATGTGGTTGATTTCTTTGCATCGGTAGAACGGTTGGAAGATGAAATTCTGCTTTCCCGTTTGCCATAAACTCTGCTTACTATTCTAAGGTACTTACCTCAAGATCCTTAGAAATATAGTACGCATCGATTACAGAAGTCCAGTCCAAGATCCTCCGGAAGGAGTTTAAGGCATACCTTTGTGTGTCATAACTCGTTACCGTTTCTCCGAGGTTCTTAAGTCCCCTGATCAATTCTTTAATTTTGATGTGTAGTCGGGCGACTGATACTCCTTCCATTTAAAGGTTGTTGAGTTGATTGCGGAGCATATCATGTTTTGCCAGTTTAGTTTCAGAAGTACCTTTGTGGAGTTCCAGAAACTTTCCCAAAGTTCCATTGCTGATTTGTAGGTTTTGATGCGGTTGATTTCTTTGCATCGGTAGAACGGTTGGAAGATGAAATTCTGCTTTCCCGTTTGCCATAAACTCTGCTTGCTCCTTCTTTGTTCACAGATGTTCTTCTTTGTCCTGACTGTCATCGTCTTTGGGAGCTACAAAATTGTTTTTCATTATTAAGAATAATTCAAAGTCGGTTTTAAAAAATACCTACATTCACTTTTTCCACATTGCAAATTCACCTTCGAATTTTGGCAGATAGATAACTGGTCCGACCATTTCATCGTTGCTTCTGATGGCGGTTAGTCCTTCTGGAGCGAATTTAGCTTTGATACTACTTGTTGGGATCATACGGGTGGGCAAGAGGGGTGAATTGCTCCTGAAAAATAAAAATTAATCTTTTGTTCTTTCTTAAACAAAGATAGACGTTAGTTCAAATAAGAATAATAACATAAATGAATTAATAAGCAAAAGATAGAGGCACAGATGAGTTACTTGGTTGTAACCTGAGTAGTTGCTACTCCAAGGTAAATATAGCATAATCTCCA
This sequence comes from Boesenbergia rotunda, assembly GCA_024364735.1. Taxonomy (NCBI): domain Eukaryota; kingdom Viridiplantae; phylum Streptophyta; class Magnoliopsida; order Zingiberales; family Zingiberaceae; genus Boesenbergia; species Boesenbergia rotunda. The sequence goes on along the minus strand of JAGFNQ010003431.1, from coordinate 49,498 downwards.
GAATACTCCTTGTGGGCCGAGAAGTCTCTTACACAATTAAGAACGCAGAGAAAAAAAAATGAAAGAATAGTAGAAGATTTCGTTTACAATTGCAATGTTGAAATAAATTGAGTTTAGGGGTCTATTTATAGCCCCTGTAAAAGTTTATCAAAGTGCTGACGTGATGCTTCTCGGGCACCCGAGTGCACATGGGCACCTGACACATAGTCAAGGCTTATCCATGTTACAACGGTCGTTAAACAAGCTAGTTCTAGATAAGGTTTGGACACACAGGTACCTGAGTCAGTTCGAGCACCAAGGAATACAGGCGCCCGAGTCCAACCGAACACCCTCATTCACGGGCACCTAAGTTTGACTCGGGCACCCGAGTTTGACTAGACAACAACTTGTTGACCAGCCTTTCAAAGGGTCTTCTGGGTGATCTCGGGCCTTCCAGAGGTGGGCTCACCTGAATCTTTCTCCAGCCTTCTCCTCGAGCGTGCTTCCTCCCGGCTTCTTGTCCCTCGGATGTCGTGCACGTCCTTCTCGCTTCACCGGCGTACTCTTCTGCAGACTTATACATCCCTCGGATGCATCGAGCCCCTCGGTTCCCTTCTTGTGCCATCATTCTCGACTGTTGCATCTTTCGCTCGACTTCCTGAGCTCCTAAGCTCCTACACACTTAGACACAGGGATCAAATACCAACAGAGCCTGATTTTGAATCAGTTGATCACATCAAAACTTACCCGGGGTACTTGCAAATACTTGACATGAAGTCCAGCTAGGTCTGTGAGACCTGACAGCTAATAGAAATTCAAATAAAGCATCTGGCAAGAAGACCTGGTGGGTCATGAAGCTGAGTAAGTCTACAAATGGTAAGTAAAGTATCTGGCAGGAAGATCTAGAGGAGAGAGATCCAATGAGGATGAGTCTTGGTGGGACTTTAGGCGCGGTCTATCTTAAAGTCATTTCGAATGCCTAAGCTGAGACCTTAACTAGATCATGGTCTTGGGAAGACAGGATCTAATTAATAATAATTCTATATACACTATTCATAATGTGTTAATAATATTTTACAGGGTATAATTTATTTTTTGGACTAATACATTTTACAAGGTTGAAAACACAAAAATCAGCCCCGGATGAACAGTTCCTAAGGCACCTCAGTTCAAGCTGGAGGCGCCCTGGATGAGCTAAGGGTGCCTCCAAGCAGATAAGTTACGAGGATAAAGTTCAGCTGAAAAAGATGTTGGATCGGGTTGGACCGACTAAAGGGGATAAATAGACTACCCCTTTAGAGTAAATAAAAAAAACATGCATAATAATGTAAACAGTGTAAGTTCAAAAAAAACTTAAATTTAGAGTAAATTAAAAGTCTACCCCTTAACTTAACTCTATTGCTCCCCCTTTAATCACATCAAAAAATGGGGAAACATAATTAGGGAAGAAAAAAAATTTGAGTTTTTTTTTAAATAAAAAAATGCTTCGAAAAATTATAACGAGTTCTTTCTACTATATCAGAATCATGAAAAATTAGATCTATGAAAATAAATTATTTATCTATTTTTAAAATTTTAATTTCAAATTTCGAACGAAAATCCATAAAAACGAAAAATATTCAAAAAAATTTGAAAAATTCTCAGTAGATGCACAACATAATTGTGCATAAAAAAAGACATAATTTTTGAAGAAAAAAAATTCGCACATAAATAATAAAAAACTTATCAGTTTAATACAAATTTAGGAACCCAAAATAAGTTCGTCTACCTGTCCACGGCTGAGCAAGCGGCGGGCTCTGCACTTATCCGAGAAGAAAGTACTATGCAATACCCGGTCTACTTCTTCGGACACCTCTTGAAGGATGCAGAGACACGCTATACCATGTTGGAGAAATTAGCCTACGCTCTAGTCTTAATGGCTCAGAGGCTCAGGTCATATTTCTTAGCACACCCAATTGTGGTTCTCACCAACAACCCGCTAGGACGAGTTCTCACCAATCCGGATGCCTCGGGCCGGCTAATTAAATGGACAGCAGAGCTGAGCGAATATGAGATTGAGTACCAGCCCCGTACTGCCATCAAGGCACAGGCCCTGTCAGATTTCATGCTCGAATTTGTCCCTGAGCCCGAAGCCGATGAAGTCTGGATGATCTATATCGATGGATCTTCCAACAGCAAACACAGCGGATCGTCGGAGTGCTAATGGTTTCCCCTCGAGGGGATACGTTGCATTTATCTATTCGACTCCACTTCCAAGCCACCAACAATGAAGTTGAATACAAGGCGATCCTAGCAGGGCTGCAAGCAGCCAAGTATGTGGGAGCTGCTCGGGTCATTGTACATATGAACTCTCAGCTTGTGGCACAACAAATAAAGGGCGACTTCGAAATAAGGTACGAACGCTTGCAGAGGTACGTAGCCCTTTATGAGTAGCTGAAATCCTCTTTCACAGAGGTTACTCTGCAAAAGATTTCCCGGGCAAACAATGTCAAGGCAAATGAACTAGCCAAGTTGGCTAGCTCCATCTCGGCCTCGCAACTAGATGAGTTTAGTACCACTAAAGAGACTGTATCTCAGATTGAGGAGGATGTTGAAGGCAATACAGTAGCTGATTGGAGAAATCCATATGTGGAGTTCCTCCGCAACGGGAACGCGCTGACCAAAGATCAGGGAGTCCGATTATTCCGTCGCTAGGCTTCCAGATTCACATTAGTTGGAGATTAACTATATAAAGGATCATTATACTAGGATAAAATATCTCATTAATTTACCTCCTCTACTTAATTGGGCCGATGATATTGAATTGTCTAAAAATAATATTATCAATTTTACTCTAGTAAAATAAAAAAAGTGCACTAAGTATGATGCTCCTATAACTTTTCAAATATTGATGGTTCGAATATTACAAAATATTTTTTTTCATATAATCACAATTTGAATCTCAATTATGATTTATTATAAATTTAGAACGTTGACTGATTATTAAATGAGGAATCATTCTTGTTTGTTTGATTTAAGTCTCTATTGGATGTAAGGATGATTAATCCATGGATATTATTATTATGAAATCTGAACTTAAAATTTAATAAATTTAGTATACCTGTCTTTTTCGCATACTAATTATAAGTTTTAGTATTTTTTTTATTTTTTCGTATTAATTTTAAGATAGGTTAACGGGAATGTTGAAGATTAATAAATCGTCTTTTATTATCTTGATAATTAATTTTAAAATATTTTAATTATAAAAAAAAGCACAGCGCAATGACAACACCCAACAGAACCTTCCAGGCATCTTTGTTCTAATCTCCATATCGACAAGGAATTTATTATTGTGTTCAAATCACTGATTTATCGGATGGGCTAACCCCGGATTAATCGGATCGGCAGAAAACAAAATTTAAAATTAACAGAAAAATGTAGTGAAAGAAAATACAAAGGAAAACGAGAATTTGTCCTCATTTACCATCATTAATATTATTTTTTTATGTGCTGAGTCATACAAATAGTCATTTTTTATTATATAAATATTGACGAGAATGTGCCGATAATGGTCAAAACTAACGCATATCAAACCTTATTATTATTATTATTATTATTATTATTATTATTATTGATGGGATTGAGTATCCGATAACGGACATATAGGCTGAAGAAATTAGATTGTAAAATGTAATGAGTCTGAATGACTCTCTTATCAGAGTTTCCGGGCCCCCCTCGGGAAGGAGACCCCGGCCCCCCCCCCCCTCGGCACGGTAAACACATCCCGGGGATCAAGTTAGAAAATCCCTCTCGGGATCACCTCGGGAAGCCGAGCTCCGAGACTACCTCAGGGAGGCAGAGGTCACAGGACCCCCCCCCCTCCCGCCAAAAGACCTCAAGATCACCTCGGGGGAGCGGAGCCCAAGAAGCATTCGACCTCAAGTAACGGTCCCCCTTTATTCGAATCTGCGGATAACCATCATTCGTTATCGTGGAGTCATCATCCATAAATGTCACAACTGGCCGAACTTGATGGCGACGTGGACCGTTGCAATGGTTATCCAGTAACCGACAATCGGGGGCGTGGCAAAGATCGCGGGAACGCACGAAGGCAGCCGCCGCAGGTATAAAAGGTGTCCTAACCCCTCCGGTAAAGAGGTTACGCATTCTTTACGACTCACATACTATCTTGCCTTCTTTCCATCTTCTCCATCGAGACACTGACTTGAGCGTCGAAGTGGGCTCCGCCGGACAACTTCCGGCGTGTTCCCCTAACGCTCGTATTAATCTCACAGGGTGCGGAGTTCCTCCTTTAGTGTCAGCATTCATGTGGGTTGAACTCTGGTGTGTGGCCGTCGACGTCGATTCCTCCCGGAATAAGTTTGACGTCGTCTGTGGGAAACCAGTAAAGCACTAGAAGGAGCACCGATGGCAGGACCGGAGGGACAGTCCCTTGTCCTGACAAAGGAGGAACGGGATCGCTTGGTGGCCAATGTCATCAAAGAGGCGCTCGAACAACACCAAATCAAGCAAGCCGCCTTGCAGAGAGGTGTTCCTGTGCGGGAGGAGATCCCCAGAGTCTCCATCTAGCAATCGGAGGACAATCTCAAAGGAAATACAAAGAATAGGGAATACAATCAATGGATCCAGTAGCAGAGATCACTCCTTTTGCTTGGGTTCTTCCCTATCGCTTCAACATCACCATAGGCTCACGTAGCCCGGAACAAAGAGGAAGAGAAGGGGGAGCAGCAGCTACAACTCCTCGGAGGATGCTCTATTCCAGGTCCGCTTGATGTTTGATGCCCAAAACACAGAGAAACGGGCAATCAAGCGGAGGAGAGCAACCGAGGAGGAGCAAAAGATGAACCACCAGGAGATGCTCTCAGGTGAAACAAATCATGTCATCTCTGTCATGCTCCCCGGTGAGACATGTAAGGTCTTTTCCAGATGACAGTGTGGAACATGTGGGTCCATCCCTGCCGTGCTCTCCCAGAAAGAAGCAACATCATCTCTGCTATGCTCCCCAGCGACACCAAAAACCCCTGGTATAAGGGGCACGAGGGAGGACATGCCGGAAGGCGACGCGTTTCATAGGGGACTTCGGGAGTGCCTGACTCAGCCTAAATCGATGGGACTTCACACCCCGTGGGGCGGCGAACTTTCCCCCTGGGCGGATTCCCTTCAAGACTGCGACCTCTTCTTCCTTTAGGGTCCATGAGAAGGGGAAGAAGAGATGGAGGGGAACGAAACGCCTTGGCTACCCACCTTTATATAGGGGGCTATCCAGACGCATTCAATGCAAGTAGGCGCATAATCAGTAATGCACGCCAACCCTGAAGCGTCGCGTCGATTGGTATGCCTCTGCCACGCCTGGGAACTTGCAACCCTTTATGGGTCAATTCAATAGATTACTTGGGATTCGGAGATGACGGTTCAGAGGCCGCCAACACTCTCTAGAGAGAAGAGTCGACATGGGCCCACAGGGGAATAGTTGCAGGCCTAATACTTGGGCTTGCGGGGGTAGCTGGGGGAGATCCGTACCCAGGATCAAACCCGAAAAACCTCGATCTTTCTCTGGGCCCTCGATGCGAAGGCAAATGACATAGGGAGTCAAACACAAAAGCATGCACGTGATAGTAAGGTAAAGAAATGTTGTCATTATGATCAAAATGGGTACATCGGGGCCAAGCTCCCAGGTAACACATAATCTTACAACTCTTTGTCCTCGGGAGGGAGCTCTTCCCAAACTCGGTCGATGCTCATGAAGCTTAGGTCAGCATCCGGAGGCAAAAGGTGAGCCTTTTTTAGCTGGCCAATCGCCCCGTGGAAGCCTTGCTTCAGGTCCCTCATTACCTGGCCGGCAATGATGTCGTCAAATTCATCCGACTCCAGGTACTTAGCCTTGAAGTCTGCCTCGGCCTCTTTGATGCAGGAAGCCTCAGTATCCTGAAAATTACGAACATCAGCCTCAGCAGCTTCCTTGGCACGCGCTAGCTGCTCCATCTCAGCAGCTATTTTATCTTGGTCCGCCAAAGCCTCCTTGAGCCTGTTCGAGGTAACCCATACTTCTGACCGGGCCTGGGCCAGATCCTCCACGAAATCAGACAGGCGATTAGCCGCCATCAAGAGGTCGGACTCCTTCTGGGCGAGCTGGCTGGTCTTTGACACATTCGTTTGACCTCCCGGCCGAGGCCTCCAAGAGGCGGATATCTCCCAACAACTTCTTCTCCTTCGCTTGAAGTTGGTCCTGCTCTCGAGTCACCCGGAGTAGGTCATTGGTGACGACCACAACCTTCTTGGACGCCAAATGTTCCCAGTGTCGGGAACTCTGAAGAGAGGACTCCATGGCCAGTAAGGTGTCTAGCTGATGCTCCACCTTCGTGCGGAGAGCTTTGCTGACCCCCGCCTGCATAAGTCCCGCTCAGTGCTCGTGGTTAGCTACAGCTTCGGCTCTCAAGGCCCGGCGGGTCAAGGCCTCAATCTCGGGCCAGGCATACAAGCCACGCCCCGCGGTCTGGCAGTCTTCTGCTGCCTATCATTGCACCAAGGAATTATAGAGCATACATGAAAGCAATTTATGTACTGGGAACACACACCTTCAAGAGGGATTCACGGAGAGTGGTGAAAGGCCCTGCGGAGATTCGCACGACTTCCCCTCCTTGAGACCTCGTGGTGTCAACCCGACTCTCGGAAGGCAACGTGTCCCTACGCAGAGATAATAGCTGGACAGTAGGGGCTCCGGGTGGCGGCGCAGAAGGGCCGGAGTCATCCTCCTCAAAGCTGGAAGTCCACTCGGAGGAAGGGCCCTCAGCAGGAACCTCTTTCAGCCGCACCGGAGGGAAGGATTGCATAGAAGCCTCCAATGCAGCATCTAGCCTTTTTCGACGGCGATCAAGTTGCATTCGATATTGGGTGGGCAATACTTTCTGTTGGTGCAGGAAGCACCAGATCGAACCTTGTTTTGATATTGGCAAAGGATTCAAAGTTAAGTTTATTTGTGATCTAATAAAGTTACTTGAGCGTGCAGGAAACAAAGTCCTAGAGAAGGGCCGCTAGGCACCTGGCGAAGGACTGCCAGGAAACAAAGTCCTAGCGAAGGACTGCTAGGCACCTAGCGAAGGACTGTCAGGATACAAAACCCTAGCGAAGGACTGCTAGGCACCTGGCGAAGGAATGCCAGGATATAAAGCCCTAGCGAAGGACTGCTAGGCACCTGGCGAAGGAATGCCAGGATACAAAGCCCTAGCGAAGGACTGCAAGGCACCAGGCGAAGGATTGCTTGGAACCAAAGCCCTAGCGAAGGACTGCTAGGCACCTGGCGAAGGACTGCCAGGAAACAAAGTCCTAGCGAAGGACTGCTAGGCACCTGGCGAAGGACTGTCAGGATACAAAGCCCTAGCGAAGGACTGCTAGGCACCTAGCGAAGGAATGCCAGGATATAAAGCCCTAGCGAAGGACTGCTAGGCACCTGGCGAAGGAATGCCAGGATACAAAGCCCTAGCGAAGGACTGCAAGGCACCAGGCGAAGGATTGCTTGGAACCAAGCCTAGCGAAGGACTGCTAGGCACCTGGCGAAAGACTGCCAGGATACAAAGCCCTAGCGAAGGACTGCTAGGCACCTGGCGAAGGACTGCCAGGATACAAAGCTCTAGCGAAGGACTGCTAGGCACCTGGCGAAGGAATGCCAGGATACAAAGCCCTAGTGAAGGACTGCTAGGCACCTGGCGAAGGAATGCCAGGACACGAAGACCTGGCGAAGGACTGCTGGGCACCAGGCGAAGGATTGCTTGGTACTGAAGACCTGGCGAAGGACTGCTGGGCAAAAGTCCAACCGGAGGAGCCGGTTGGCAATAGGTAAATTCTCCTGAGAGGAGTAGGTGAGGACGCATTCCCCGTCGAGGGAACAGTAGGCGTCAGTTCGACCTAGGGCTCCATTTTGGAGACCCAAAGTCAGAACCAAGACAGCTAAGGTTGTATAATCATAACATATTCTTGTTTTATTGTATTTGCAACTAACCCTGGATGTAGGACCAAAGGAACGAGTCTCTGCAGCTCAGAACGCCTCAAAGGAGAGATGCAGCAGCTGAGCAGGGCGCCCCGGAGGTCCCAGGCGCCCCCAACGTCAAGGCAAAGCAATAAACGAAGAAACGACTCAAAGGCTTACTGGTCCCGGGCGCCCCCAGCGTCCCGGGCGCCCCCAGTGCCCAGGGTGCCCTGGGTCCAAGCCAACTAGGTAGATAAGGTTCAAGCCAACGAGAAGCCAGCAGACTAAGTCAACCCGGGCGCCCCCTGCTTCCCGGGCACCCCCGTCAAAGCTCAATCCCGATTTTGGAGGGATTAGAGCTGACCGAGACTTGTCCGGATCGGCTAACACGTGGGGGGGCGCCCCCAATGTTCCGGGCGCCCCAAGAGGCTATAAATAGCCCTTCGACTCCAAGGCTTCAAACATCACTGCTTCCAACGCCAATACGCTCTTCTGCTCAAGCGCTCTGCTCCGGAAACCTCCCAACTCGAGATACAAGCGCTGACGACGTCCCTCTGCTCCGAGATACATTCCACACCGGACATCGGTAACGAAGAGTTGTCCTTTTAAGTTTACTATACTGCAATTGTAATATCTGTTTGTAAACCTTTTTGCGCATATATAGAATTTCCCACAGTAAATGGTCAATGGTCGTGGGCCTTGGAGTAGGAGCCGACCGCGACTCCGAACCAAGTAAAATCTTGGTGTTTGTGTGTTGTTCAGTTTTAATTTTTCCGCTGCGTATTCTCTTTTTCAATCCGAAACGACTTATTATATTCACCCCCCCTATCGTTTTCTCTCGATCCAACAAGTGGTATCAGAGCGGGGAAGCTCAAATTTGGTGGTTGGGATTTTTTCAGATTTTTTGCTTTTTATTTCAAATAAATAATATCTGTAGGTGTATTTAATATATTCTTACGCCTTTTTCAATTTTGAATTCTTATTTTTTCACCATTCATTAGAATTGATAAAACGATCAATTTTTTAAAATTTGTCATAAATTTTTTTAATTATTATTTTAATATTTTTTTCGAAATTCGTGTTACCTTAATTCGAGCAAAATTTTCAACGTTGAATTCTTATTTCTTTTCAGAATTGACAAATCAACATATTCAAAAATTTATCATAAATTGTTTTATTATTTTATTATTAATCTGCCTTGAAATTCATGCAACATTTATTTTGGGCTATTTTTCCCCTTCTCCCGCACTACTAATCCAAGACCAAGTCTTGGTACATTTCTGTTGTTTCTCTTGTATACGAGGTTTAAACTAAATGGCCAACCAAGAATGGAACAGTGTCCGTCCACCGCTCTTCTCTGGCGAAAATTTCAACTCCTGGAGAAGTCTAATGGAATCCCACCTGAAGGTCAATCTGGATTTATGGTTGATAATCCCAACGGGGTTCACATTCCCCACAGAAGAAGGAACATCGATCACTTGGGACAAACTGGATGAACCAACTCTGAGGAAGATCGAGACAGATGCAAGGGCTACTGCAATCCTATAATGTGGCCTAACCAATGAAGAATTGAAGCGGGTCGGATCCTTCAACTGTGCCAAGGAGATGTGGGAAAAGCTAATCAATCTACACGAAGAGAGCTCCGATATTGAGATCTTAGAAGATTTTGCATTTTCGGCTCAAGCACAAGTAGCTGAGACAGACTCAGCCCCCGACATCGAAATCGAACCAGAATCAGACGACGAGTTTTCTGGGACAAAATCGGTAACTAATTTTGAATCAGTTTCTGAATTAAGGTTAAATAATCAAGCTGATAGTGCAATGGTCGAGGAAGGTATAATTTTCATTGCAGGGAAAACTCCAAGAGAACTGCAAAAGAGGCCTCAACCAGTACCTGAGTCCGACTCAGACTCAGAATCTGACGATGAAGGAAGGGATCCTTGGAAACTGGTCCGGTTGGCTTGCGACCGCTACAAAATGTCGAAGAAACAATCAAGCAAAAGAAAGATGGCTAAAATCAAGGGGGAGACCTCCAAAAAGAACTCTAAAGGTAAATTTACAGTATTTGAAAATCCATTATTTACCTTGAATAATATGATTGAACCTTATAAATTAGTTAAAGCAAACATTAGTAAATTGGAACAAGAAGATGAAATATTGAAAAATAAGGTCAAAATGCTCGAAAGCCTAATTCACAATCTTGCTAATTCTAAAAACTCAGAATATCATTACAATTAAGACATGACTTAGATGATTACTTTTCTTGCTTGTTTATTTTATTATGCTTAGATATAGGATTGGTTAGATTAAGGACCTAATTAACTGAAATTTGAACAACATAGTATTGGGTGGAGGTGAGATGATAGTACGTTAGGTAAGTCTTTTCTAATAAGGTCAAGTATACTCTACTTGGTCTGTTTAGACTGGTGAAACTAGCCGAAGCTACCGATCCAAGACCCAAACTAGTTAGATCAGAATTTGTCAACAAGTAATTTTGAAAATGAAATTTCACTAAAAGGCTTTGTCAAGGAAATGGTTGATGATCCAATAAGGCTACGGCCAAAGAAGGCCTTGTGCCTCACCAAGACCTGGAAGCTAATTTTTGAAATTCAAATTCAATTTACTTCTTGTCAAATTCAAATCTAACACAAATTTCAATCAATCGTAGATTCAACCATTTTTTTTCAAAATAAATTCATTAAAATGGTTTTCAAAATTAATTTAACTTTTCAAAACTAATTATAATTTTTCAAAATAAAATCCTTACTTCTATCAAAACCTGTCTCACAAAAATCCATAAGGTTAACATGCTTGATTACGTAGAACTGGGTGAGACATCTAGGACCTAAAAGCATAATTCACTATTCTTCTAAATAAAACTCAAAGTGCTTTCAAAAGTTATTCAAAATTATCTCTAGTTAATTAAGTTTACTGTACCTACTTTTTCAACAGTTTCAAAATACTGAATTTCATGTTAAATATCACAATAGACTCGTTCTAAATATAATCTAGGGCTTGTTTGATTTAGTTATTGATTGGTCAAACATAGTCAATTGAGTCAAACATGGTCAAAACAGTCAAACCTAGTCAATACTAAAGACCCTTCAAGCACTTAGATAAAGTCAAGACGAGTCGGATACAAGGAGAGTTTTTTTGTTGAAAAATTTAGATTTATTCTCAAAAACCTTATGCTCTAAAATTTAGTATCATCTCAAAATAAGGTTTTCAAAAATTGGCTCAAAAACCTTGGTATATTACTATCTCTTTGAAGAACATTACATTTCAAAATTTCTTCGGGGTTATGCTTTAAAAAATTATCTTCATTTCAAGTTGTGTTTTCAAAAATTTATCTCCTTAAAAGTTATCATACTCAGAAGGTTATTCAAAATTATTCTTTTGATTTAATAAACTCTAAAGACACAGAGGAAGTCCACTTCATGATCTACAAGGACTCCTAGGATGTGTCAAATTTAGGGGGAGTTTGAGTCAAAAGAAGAATTTCTGAAATGTTTTTTTTTGTTTTGAAGTTATTAGATAATTCTTATAATTTAAATCAAACCTTAAAACTCAGAGGAAGATCGCTTGTAGTCAACAAGCTTCCTAGGACTGGGTCAAGTTTAGGGGAGATCAAATTAAAAGAATTATTGAACATTTTCAAAATTAGATGTTTTCATGCACTGCACGTTTAAAATCTTTTTGAGAACTTAAATAATTTTTCTTTCAAAATACCATTATTTTATTTTTCAAAATTCTTATGGCTTATGAAATTATTTTTGAAATAATATTTACTTGGGTTGGAGAAATTTCCAGGACACTTAGGAAAATGTCCTTGTAGTCAACAAGGTTTCCTAGGATTGTGTCAGACTGGAAAAGAAACCTAGTCAAGTAAAATATTATGTTTTCAAAATGCATAATACTTTTCAAAAATTATTTATATTTTTCAAAGTATAATATTTTCAAAAACAGTACTTAGACTTTCCAAAAAGGCTCAATCTTTTTTTTAAAAGTACTTGCATATTTTTAAAAATCACATATATTTTCAAAAGTACTTCTATTTTTCAAAATATAATGTTTTCAAAAAGTACTAATACTTTTCTAAGGCAATAGTATTCTAAGTAAGTGAATTCTCTAAAGATTTGCCTATAAATACAAAAAATTTCAAAATTGCACAATACTTTTCAAAGTGGAGTTTTGTTTAAGCTTTTGCTAAGCTTTCAAGAATTATACTAAGTATTTTTATGTTTTCAAAACTCATAGGCTCTGATACACAAACTTTTTCTTAAAACTTACTCTAAAATATATTTCTTTATTGATATATATAGCCAAGGGGGAGAGCAAGAAAGAGGTAAAAGAATTATTTGATCTCCTTTTCGAAAAGCAAAAATTTCTAAGTGTTTTAAATTTTTTAAGTGCAATTTTTTAAGTGCATGTTTTCCTAAGTAAAATTTTTTCTTAGTAAACAAAATTTGTCTGAGCATAAATGTTTTGAAAATGTTTTCAAATGTTCCTAAGTAAAGTTTTTTGGTGAAAAACTTGTCTAGAAAATTCTTAAAGATTTGTTTTTTTTTTCAAAATACACAAAGTATTTCCAAGCATATTCTTTTAAGTGTGCAAATTCTTTTAAAACAAAATTTTCCCAATTCTCAAAGTTGAAATTTTTTAGGGAAATTTGGATTCAAAATTTTGCCTAAGTAATTTTTTTTGTAAAAGCTCTTTTTGAAACACCTTGTCAAAAACTATTTTTGGTAAAACTCAAAACTCCCTATTAGAAACCTTGTTCGCCCATGTATGTTTTTGATATATGTCAAAGGGGGAGGAAAGGTCAAAGTTAAGTGTTTTATAACACAAGTATTCAGGATTTTAGGGGGAGTATGAGAAATAATTTTTTTTTTCAACTCTACATTTATTCTGTTCATAAACAGTTATACTTCATTGTTTACCTTATGTTCTTAACTATTATAAGTTTTTAACTTAACTTTGAATTGTGTTGCCATAAATCAAACAGGGGAGATTGTTAGTGCAGGAAGCACCAGATGAACCTTGTTTTGATATTGGCAAAGGATTCAAAGTTAAGTTTATTTGTGATCTAATAAAGTTACTTGAGTGTGCAGAAAGAAGTCCTAGCGAAGGGCTGCTAGGCACTTGGCGAAGGACTGCCAGGAAACAAAGTCCTAGCAAAGGGTGCTAGGCATCTGGCGAAGGACTGCCAGGAAACAAAGTCCTAGCGAAGGACTGCTAGGCACCTGGCGAAGGACTGCCAGGATACAAAGCCCTAGCGAAGGACTGCTAGGCACCTGGCGAAGGAATGCCAGGATACAAAGCCCTAGCGAAGGACTGCTAGACACCTGGCGAAGGAATGCTTGGAACCGAAGCCCTAGCGAAGGACTGCTAGGCACCTGGCGAAGGACTGCAGGATACAAAGCTCTAGCGAAGGACTGCTAGGCACCTGGCGAAGGACTGCCAGGATACAAAGTACAGGACTGCTAGGCACCTGGCGAAGATGCCAGGATATAAAGCCCTAGCGAGGGATGCTAGACACCTGGCGAAGGAATGCCAGGACACGAAGATCTGAAGCGAAAATTTTGGACTGGCTGGGGCGGAAAGTCCAACCGGAGGAGCCGGTTGGCAACAGGTAAATTTCCTGAGAGGAGTAGGTGAGGACGCGTTCCCCGTCGAGGAACAGTAGGCGTCGGTTCGACCTAGGGCTCCATTTTGGAGACCCAAAGTCAGAACCAAGACAGCTAAGGCTGTATAATATAACATATTCTTGTTTTATTGTATTTGCAACTAACCTGGATGTAGGACAAAGGAACGAGTCTCTGCAGCTCAGAACGCCTCAAAGGAGAGAGGGCACAGCTGAGCAGGGCGCCCGGAGGTCCGGGCGCCCCCAAGGTCAAGGCAAAGTAATAAACGAAGAAACGGCTCAAAGGCTTACTGGTCCCGGCGCCCCCTGTGTCCCTGGGCCCCAGCGTCCCGGGCGCCCCCAGTGCCCAGGGCGCCCTGGGTCCAAGCCAACGAGGCAGATAAGGTTCAAGCCAGTGAGAAGCCAGCAGACTGAGTCAACCCGGGCGCCCCCTGCTTCCCGGCGCCCCCGTCGAAGCTCGATCCCGATTTTGGAGGATTATAGATGACCGAGACTTGTCCGGATCGGATGACACGTGGGGGCGCCCCCAACGTTCCGGTGCCCCAAGAGGCTATAAATAGCCCTTCGACCCCAAGGCTTCGAACATCACTGCTTCCAATGCAATACGCTCTTCTGCTCAAGCGCTCTGCTCCGGAAACCTCCCAACTCGAGATACAAGCGCCGATGACGTCCCTCTGCTCCGAGATACATTCCACACCGGACGTCGGTAAGGAAGAACTGTCCTTTTAAGTTTACTATACTGCAATTGTAATATCTGTTGTAAACCTTTTTGCGCACATATAGAATTGCCCGCAGTAAACGGTCAACGACCGTGGGCTTGGAGTAGGAGCCGACCCGCGACTCCGAACCAAGTAAAATCTTGGTGTTTGTGTTGTTGTTTAGTTTTAATTTTTCCGCTGCGTATTCTCTTTTTCAATCCGAAACGACTTACGATATTTCACCCCCCCCTCTATCGTTTTCTCTCGATCCAACACTTTCTTTTGAGGGGCTAGTAGGAGGCAAGGATTCCTCGGTGACCCCCTCGGAGTGACAGCAGTCGTAGCGGGGTCATCCTCTAAAGGGGCACCCACCTCCAGGTCAACGGATGGGACCGGGAATTCCCTCGGTCCGTAAATAGCGGGAGGTGCAGCAGTAAGCCCCGCTCATCCTGCGAGGCAGACCCACTGGACGAGTCAACAGTCCCCTCCAAGGACTCGGTGGGAGCAGAGGGCGCACCAGGAGCAGCGGGGGAGGATCCAGAGCCTCTTGTTGGCTTCCTCCCACTTGATAAGTCGGTGCATTGCCCTCGAAAACATGAGTTCCTCTATAATGACCAGGCAAGAGAATATCAGTCAGAACTAACAGGCATTGATGAAAAAGATGCACGTACCAAGGCTGGGGCTAATCTGGGTCACTTTAGAGCTAAGGCTCACCCGGTACATGAGCTCCTCACTTTGCACCAGACCGAGACCACTGAACTCTATGCCGGAGAGTATGTTCCTGGCGCGCTGGTAGGCTGGACTGTAGAGGAAATTTCCTAAGGAAGGAGGAGTCGGCAGATCCTCCGTCCAGCGGAGAGGACTGAAGGGCTGCGTAGGTAGTCGGATGAAGAAGAACCTCTCTTTCCACTCTTTGTGCGAGGAAGGGAACCCTCCTAAGAACCTATGGCCGGGACGCGCCGAAAAGCTAAAGGCCCCTTGTGAGCCGATCGGAATGAAGAAGGAATGAAAAAGGCGAGGGGTCAAGGGGATACCGAAGAGCTTGAAGATAATGTATGCCCCTCCCATCTAGGCGAAAGCGCTGGGAGCCATCTGGTGAAGAGGGATATCAAAGTAGGAGACCACATTCATGAAAAAAGGAGGGATGGGGAAGCGAAACCCTGACTCTACTTGCCCTAGAAAGAAGGTAAAGAAGCCTACGAGAGGCTTCACCGGTGTTTGGCCTACTTCAGGACCACCACCGCCATCTCGCCCGGAATGCCGTAGGCCTCAATGGCCGCTTGCAAAGCCTCCGACCTCACCCTAGAGGAGGCGGACTCATACCACTTCGGTCGATAACCTTCCATGGTTCCCAAGGGAAAAGACAAGGAGGAGATAG
>JAGFNQ010003431.1:0-29531 GCA_024364735.1 Boesenbergia rotunda | reverse complement strand
TCTCATATTCATCTAATGATGTATCATCCCACGTCGCTTTCAGGCTCTTCTTCTTAGGCTTGTTCTCCTTCTTTTTGTTCTTTAATTTTAGGCATTGATCTTTGATGTGACCTTCTTCATCACAATGGTAGCATCTGACTTGTCTCTTTCTTAGAGAATGTGTCTTGCCTTGCGACTTGGAAAACTTGTTAGATTTAAACATTTTATTTAGTTTCATTACCACAAATGTTGTTTTGTCCTCGTCGGCCGAAGACTCTAAATCTGGTCCAATCCTCCTCGTATTTAGGGTGATATTGTTTGTCTTTTCTTTTCTTGATCCTGCACATTGAGATTCATGTAATTCGAAAGTAGAAAACATTTCTTCTAGGGTACTTACCTCTAGGTCTTTTGAGATGTAGTTGGCATCTACTATTGAAGTCTACTCCTGGGTTCTTGGGAAGACATTGAGAGCGTATCGGATCGAGTCGCAATTTGCTACTGATTCGCCGAGGTTGGTGAGTCCGGAGATCAATTCTTTGATCTTTGCATGAAGTTCAACCACTATTTCTCCTTCCTTTATCCGGAGATTGGTTAGCTGGTTCCGGAGGAGATCTCTTCTTGCTAACTTGGCTTTTGACATACCTTCGTGAAGATCTAGGAATTTCTCCCAGAGTTCTTTTGCCGAGTTGTGTCTGCCGATACGGTTCATTTCTTGAGGTGGTAGTACTATCAGTAGGTGGAACTTTGCCTTTGCGTTGGCTACAAAATCTAACTGTTGCTTCTTCCTCCAGAGATTTTCTTCTTTTATCTTGTCATTCTCGTCTATGGACACTTCAAAATTATATTTTATTATTAATAAAATTTCAAAATTAGTTTTAAAGAATACCTCTATTTTTTGCTTCCAGACCGCAAACTCCCCCTTAAACATTGGTGGGTGTTTGCTTGATCCGACCATTTGTAATTTGCTTCAGTTGGCGATTAGCCTTTTGAAGCATCCTTTCTCTGATACCAATTGTAGGACCGTTGTAGGCTGGCAAGTGGTAAGAGGGGGGTGTGAATTGTCTTACAAGTTAGAATTAGATCTTTTGGAAATTTTGGTTGCAACCGGGGCGGTTGCTAATCCAAGGCAGTTGAAAGCTCCACTACAAGATCTCCTTAGTTGTAGGAGGAGAAGTCTCTTACAGATATTGGAAAGCTCAGAAAAAGACTAGGAAAATAGAGTACAGTTGTTGATATATAATCCTATCTTTTGGGGGATATTTATAGCCGGAAACTCAAAGTGAACATTATGCTGATTTGAACTTGAGGTGTCTCAGTTGTGATTTAAGATGCCTCAAATGGATAAAACTTTATCCACAATGCCAACGGTCATTCAACAATAAACTTTGATCCGAGGTGCCTTAGTTCCAACCTGAAATGCCTCAGTTCTAACTTGAGACGCCTCAGGTTCAAGCTGAGGCACCTCAATTTTGTTTGTGTGCAAAACTGAACTTTGAAGCTGAGGCGTCTCACTCATCAACTGAGGTGCCTCAGTTGACCAATTAGTCAAAGTCAACATCTACGTTGACTTTTTTGTCCTTTTCGCTTGGTGATTTCTGACCAACCAGAGTTAGGCTCACCCGAACCCGACTCTGGCCTTCACCTCGAACGACCTTACCCCCGGCTTCTCATCCCTCGGGTGTCACGCATATACTTCTCGCTCCACCGGTGTACTCTTTCACAAACTTTCGCATCTCTCGGATGCACCAAGTCTGTCGGCTCCCTTTCCATGTCATCTTTTTCGTCCGTTGCATTTTCCGCTCAACTTCTTGTGCTCCTAAGCTCCTGCACACTTAGACACAAAGATCAATATACATCAAAGCCTAACTTGACTTGATTGATTATATCAAAACCAACTCGGGATACTTACAATAGGCTTTTGAGAGAATTGTTCATAGCCATCTCTTCTAGATTTTTGCCTCTCATTGAGCATTTTGATTCTAATATAAATCAATATGAGTACCTTTGTGGAGTATGTGGAAGCACACCACATCTAGCTGTTGTATGTCATCTATTCCAAAGAGCTACCAACCACTTCAAAGTTTATTTCAACCTCAACAAAGTTCTAAGCAGCATGAGTACTTCCAACCACAACAACTCATTCCTGATCTACCTTCAGTACTACAATCAGGATTGGATGGATCATCAATATTTTGACTACAGATGCATGCAAGGAGTTGAGCAAGATTCATAAGAATTCTAGTCCACCAGAAGTCCAAGATGATTCAATATTAGATGGATCACATCAATCTCAACATATTGAGCAAACTTTCTAAGAAGAAATCTAAAACTTAGAAATTCATACGCCCGGTCAGATAAAGACCATAGTGTAAGATTTTGAAGAGCACTTAGTGCAATGGGGAGTTTGGTTTCTACGGACACTTCATTAAATTAGTGGAGACACTGACTCTGACTTTATATCTCTCCATGACTCCTCTGTTTCCTTGCATTATATTAACGTAGTTAACAACACTCAGGACAAGGGTAGAACCTTTGGTACATTTCCTTCCACACTAGCTGATGTTCTTGTTGAAGCCCCCAAAGATGATGAAGATAGTTTTTATATATTTGCTGTTAAAGCCATAGATGGGGTGGATATTGATGTGAATGCTTAGGTGGGTGGTATTGAAATAAGTGGACTCTTCGACGTGTTCGATGAAGCTGATATGGTGGATGTAAATATAGGGACTCATGAATTGAAAGACACATCCCCAAGATTGCCCTCTTTGCTCTCCCAACCAACTGAAGTAGTGAGAGCTGAAATGGTTGAGGATACATGTGTAGGGACTTGTGCAAGGGAAGCAAAGCCCCAAGAATCATCAATTTTAGAGACACCCCCATTCGAGCTAGAGTCAGAGTCACTACAAGAACATTATGAAATCACATCTATTTGTTTGAAGTTTTCAGGTAACTCTCAACAATGCAAGGTTAGTATTCTTGATGATCTTTCAGAAAATTTAATAGAGGTACCAACATTTGATTTTGTAAGATGTGATTCATTTTCTAATTCATGCACAATTAGAATTGACATAGTTCTTCTCCTTTCTTATTACATGTGTGTGGGAGATGTGCTTTTCTGTGGGGTGTGCAGATTTTCATAAACCCTACATCTACATAATCTCTGACCACTCGAAAGGACATCTAAGGAGACAACAAAGGAGAGAGCTCAATCCATCCTCTACAAAAAGCTCTCTCCCAACCTTGGAAAATTGGAAAGAAAGCCTGAAAGTATCTCACTCTGGCCAAATCGAGGTTTCGATGAATTCTCCTAGGTGGTCGAGCTAATGACCTAAAACAAACGCTTCCTGGGATGCAACCCAAGTTCTTTACTTGCTTTCACTTTAGTTTTTAGTTTCTTACTAGTTTCGTAACTCAATCCCTCTGCATATCTTTTCTTGTCTATTTGTATTTTATAGGATTCAAAGCCAAAGATGAGTGTAGATATAAGCTAGGGAAGGGTGACTTGTGATGATTCAAGTATTTGACAAATTCCACTTGGTAACACCCTCAACTTTTAAGCCTCCACTATTTTAGTATATGTTTTCATTGGGACAATAAAAAGTTTAAGTCTAGGGGATACATGTATTCATTAGGTTCTGGACTAGTTTTAGTTATATTTTTCTTTCATAATAAAATTTTCATAGTTGCATCTATCATCACATTATTTTGACTTATTCTCAAGTGAAAATACTAGCACGTTTATTCTTCATTCGTGTTGTTTGATTTAGTGCTAGTATGTTTGGTGAATAATTTTCGTTTATCTCTAGTAGCATGAAGTGAGCATAATTTTATTGAAATGTTTGAGTGTTGATCTAGTTTTAGAATTTCCCTTCACTTTGCCTAGTTTGGATAATAGATAACTCCATAAATATTCATGATTCATAGAACTTATTAATACTTGTGTTTCTTTAATGACCTCTTAGACTATATCTTGGTTACTAGATGAGACTCAGGTCATTAAAACTTGCTTGGAAAAATCATAATATTCCCACATTTGTATTTGTAAATATATGCATATGTGTTAGTGCTACATTTTTAAAGCACAAAAAAATTCATATGAATAAGGGATATAAAAAACAATCTCGTGAGTAGAAACTGGCAGCTTACCCCTTTGAAACCGAGTTAGGTTTCTAGGGAAATAAATCCTAAGTTTTTCTTGACCTTGAGTCTGCCTTTGAGACCTTGAGTAGATTAAGAGGTATGAACCGAGCGTAAGGTAGGTAAGTGCCTATCACCGGGAGCACGGTTAAATGATGACTTGACTAGACATAGAGATTGAAACTTGAAAGACTATGACTACTTATCGCACTGAGGATGGAGAACTAATACTTATGCCACACTCATATTGTTTCGATATCATACTTACCAATAAAACTAATCGATAGAGTTAGATTGATTCATTAAGGATGATGATGCACTATGTTAACGCATGAATTTTGATTGTGGTTTTTGCTTGAGAACAAGCAATAGTTTAAGTCGGGGGAGGGGTGTGATGTGCGTATATTATATATAATTGTATGCATTATTTAATCCATATCTACTTGTATTTTTTGAACATATCCTAATTTAATGCACTCTATTTTGTATAACTTCGCTACTTTGCTTTATTTTGGTTCGGAGATATGCTCTTTGCCTGTTTTCATTGACAGAATACGATTTGGAGGGAAAATGGGAGCGAAACCAGAATCGGAGCTGGAGTTGGACTAGGGTCGTGTGGGCTCACACGACCCAATATCCTCTCATATGGTAGGGATGTGCCCTCTGGCACGACCCGTGCCACCATCCAAGCTAGGCATGGCAGGGTCATGCCCCCCAGCACTGCCTCGTGCCCCGTGCCTCTCCAGCCAAGGGAGGCATTGCCCCGTGTCGCTTTGGCCGAAGGAGGCATGGTGGGGTCGTGCGACACTCTTATAAGGGGGTGTCTTTCTCCCATTTTTCGGGGAATCATTGCCTATGGCTTTAACCCTTTGCTTAATGGGAAGGGTTCTCTCCTATAGGGGAGAACCTAGAGCTGATGTTGTCGCCTCTCTCCATGATTTGTCCACCTCCAGAGCTAGGAGATTCTTCAAGAAGACCCACACTATAAGGATAAACTTTCTCTTTTCTCTTCTCTCCAAGTTTAGGGTTCTAGAAGCTTTTATCTCATCTTCTTGTTGCTTTTACCTTTGCAATGAAGCAGATTCTCCATATCTAAGATATAGGGAGTAGTTAGGATTTGATGATGTTGTATGAACTATGTATTGTGCATTTCCATGTTCAATGACATGTCTATTGCCTTTTTCTATATGTGTTATATCTTGTATGTGTTTGTTGAAATATGTGAATGTTGAATACATATAGTTGTGAGGGTTTAGCCACCACATAGAGGGAGTGTCCGAGATCATATAACCAGGGAGCCTTCGTGACAGAGGCTACCTTTAATCGGACATCTTTGGCATTGTCTCGAAATGGAGGTCAATCCCTTACAAGAAATTTGCTAACATCACTTAATGACTTTCTCTCTATCCCATATTAGGAAGTGTTTAGCGTAACTTAGAGATGTATGACCAGGGTCGTTAGTGACAAAGAGTTACTTTTAACAGGACTCTCTAGGTTACTTACTCTACTTAATGGCATTGGATGCCCAAGGAAGAAGCACTTTGATACACTTCTGCAGGGTTAACATCGGTACTTGGTTAGGATCTCTATGAGAGCATAAATATCGAGATTAGGACATGAATAATTGATAGGGTATCAACTAGCATTGTAGCGAAACAGAAATCCTAGATATTCACTCATCCGACCATTTCCCCTAAGATCAACTCTCTCTCCTTCTCTCTCTCCTCCTCTCTCTCTCTCTTGCAAGTTTTCACAAACAAACCCTGCGATTGCCTAGATAGTTTGCCTTGCAAACTCGATTAGTGCTTAATCAACAGTCCTTGGGATCGATATTTTTATTACTTGACGATGTTCCCGTGCACTTGCGAGATCACCATCACATGATTTAAATCGGTTCCCTCTGTCATCTACAATCCGTATAACTTTTGTTTGAGGTATAGTTTGTTTGTCAATGACATTGACATGTACCGACTTTCCAGCTTTTGTCAAACTGTCATTAGTGACTCTTCATCCATGACATGGTATATTACTACATCATTTGTAAGACAAAGCCTGATTGTTGCTACTGCTTTTGCTTGAAGTTCTTCCCAATACGATCTCTCCATGCTTTCTGGTTTCCTTTCTTCTAACATCTTCACAGTCCTTTATTGTACCAACAAGTCTTTGACCCTTCTTTACCATAATCTGAACTTCCTGATTCTATCAAACTTCATCGTATAAAATTTTACAAAAGACGCCCCTGATATGTTGAAGAAATTTGTCAAAATCTCACTCTAACACTAATTATTACACAAAGGGAGCAGCACCTCTCAACTTCTAACGTGGAAGAAGAGAGAGAAAGAAAGAGATTGTACAGAGTAATGAGACAATGATGCACGAGAAAGAGCAAATACAAGGAAGAAAAGGAAAAGGGAGAAGAAGGATTACTGTGGTTCGATGATATGCTCACTCCATAAAATGATCGAAACTTTATTAGAATTCTTTCTACACAAAAAATTCTTATATTCTTTCAATAGGTTTATAATGATTCATATAAACAGTGTCCAAATCTAACATGGCAAAATAGACGAAAAAAATCATAATATAATTCTGTTACGAAAAATCATAATAGAATTCTGTTATAAAAAATTATAACAATTTCTTTCACTAGTAAAACCCCTCATTTTAGTCTTCACTCAAATATGTGTTACTCGTCAACACTGATAGTTTAAATTTGATCTCAATTTGTTCTTTGTTCCTAAATGTAAATTTGTTTAGGTTTTTCTTGATTCACTCAGTGGATGTGCTCAATTAACTATACCTTTGTTTCTTTTCCATAAAAAAGCTTTGGGAAGGTCATACATCTCAGACAATGAATCAATAAATATGTCTACAATATGAACTCTATAGGTAAATGGCATTATTCTATAGGTAAATGGCATTATTCGTGTATTGTGTGTTGCGTAGGATAATGAAATATTATATATACATAGTCTTGATATCCTACTGTGTACAATTTTTTAAAAATTTCTTTAGCTTAAATATTATAATCTAAACCCTAAACTCTAAAATGAGCTCTGATACACTCAGTGAAAAAACTCAATGAAATGTTCAGTGAATGACGTAACACATTGCATGCATATGTCCGATTACCGCTCGGACACTATCGGCGGTCTCCGGCCGCCGCCCCGAATCAAATTATACCCTGGGGGGCACGGTGAACCCGTCGGGGATCGCTGCATGTAAAGTGTCATGTCATTCACTAAGCTTTTCCTTGAGATTTTTCATTGAGCATATCATTTTCCCTCTAAAATATCTATACATACAAAGAAGTTAAAATATGAACTCTACGTCGCAGGCGGCGTGCATGATAGCGCAATTTTAATTTTTTAATTTTTTTATTTTTTTTAGCTTATAATTATGCGATTTAAGATTTTATATTTAGGATTTAAGAATTGAGTTATAGTACTATTAAGTATAAAAAAATCAAACGAAAAAATGATTAAGATATGTATATATATATATGTGTGTGTGTGTATATATATATATATATATTGATGGGGTTGAGCACCCTGTGGCTGATACGTGGACTGAAGAAGCTATGTGGCAAGATCTACCGAGTCTGGATGACTCTCTCTCCTTGACTCCTGAGACCCCCTCGCATACTCTGGAGACCGACCCGGGAAGACAGACACCCGAGATCACCTCGGGAGGTCAGGTCCCCGTGACCACCTCGGGAAGGTAAACGCCCGGGACCCCCCGGGCCAAAAGATCCTGAGATCACCTCGGGGTAGCGAAGCCCAAGGAGCACTCGACCTCAAGTAACGGTCCCCTTTCTTCAGATCTACGGATAATCATCACCAATTATTACGGGATAATCATGACCCATAATTATCGCAACGGTCTGGATTTAATGGCTGTGTGGACCGTTGCAAGGGTCATCCCGTAATTGACAATTGGGGGGGGGCGTAGCGAAGATCGTAGAGATACGTGTAACTGTCGCCTCAGGTATAAAAGGTACTCTAACCCCTCTGGTAAGAGGGTTTCGTACTCTCTAACTTACACATTCTCCTTGTTTTCTGTCATCTCCTATACGAAGGCACTGACTTGAGCGTTGGAGTGGGCTCCACCGGACAACCTCCGGCATGTTCCCATTAACGCTCGTGTTAATCTCGTAGGACAGGAGCTTTTTTTCCCTCGTCGTCATCTCGGTGGATTGGACTCTTGTGACAGGCCATGAATATATATATATATATATATATATATATATATATATATATATATATATATATATATATATATACAGAATTTTATGCTAAGGACCTTACCGCGCAAACTCGTGCAAACCTAGTGTATTTGATTTTTTTTTTCATTTTATTGTTTTTCCTTTATTTTTTGATTGCGATTACCCCTAGGGTTTAGTCTTCCCATTTGGGTTATAGTATTAAGCACAAAAAAATTTTCAAACAAAAAAAATTGTTAAGGTTTGCACGGAAATTGTACGGTAAGGTCCTTAGCATAGCAAAACTCTATATATATATATATATATATATATATATATATATATATATATATATAATTTTTGATGATTTTTTTAAGCTCCTATTGGTGTAAAAAAAATTTATCTTTAGGATTTAGTAGTTGAATTATAGTGTTAAGTATCAAAATCATTCAAATATAAAAAATGGTTAAGGTTTGCACAGAGTTTGCATGATAAAATTCTTGGCATAGCAAACCTATTTAAATTATCCGTAACAAATGTGAATGAATTTATTTATTGTTAATTAATTTTTTTTAGTTTCTGGTTACCTTGTTTAAGAATTTACTTCTTTAGGTTTAGTGGTTGATTATAATGTTAAATATAAATAAAATTTAAATCTAAAATATTATAACTCAATCATTAAATCTTAAAAATAAAATTTGATTAGCACAACTAAACACTTTTAAAAAATAAAATTTTAAAAAAAAATCAATGTACTACGGTCGCGTGAATTTGGCATAATTAGCAAGTTTTCCTAAATAAGTCTATACAATAGCCGAATGTCAGTGTATTAATTGTGTCATAAATTGGTTCTCATAAAAATAATTAAACATTTATGAAAATCTCATAAAGTGTAAGTAACGGTAAAGTTACTTTAAATCTCTAATGGGGAGTGAAACTTTACATTCACTCTCCACACAAGTTTTTGTTTGTTTTTGCTCCCTGATGGAACTGAGTATAAAAGGGTGAAAATTGAGTATACATCAGTGAAAACTGAGTATAAAAGAGTGAAACTTGAGTATAAAAGAGTGAAAATTGAGTACAGGATTATTTATGTGGTGAATGCAAACTGTCATACTCAGTTTTCTAACTTTTATACTCAATTTTCTTCAAATAATACTCACCAAACATCACATCAGGGACTGCATGCAAAGAAATGTTTAGGTAGAGATTGCATACAAAGTTGACTTGGTAAGTGGGGAGTTTAGGAAAATTTACCCTAAGATTAACTAAATGTTTTAAAGAATTACGTTTATGATATAAAAAATTAATATATATATTTTTTAAGAATATATCTTTCAACCTGTCTCGACTTATTTCACTAAAAAAAACATACCATTACCGATGAAAATTACCGACAGAATTCCGTCGGTATTGAGCCTTTACGACGGAGGGGAAAATATCGAAAAATTAATTATCGGAATAATATTACCGACGAAAATATTCATCCGTCGGTAATTAAAATATACCGACAGAAAATTCCGTCGGTAGCTTCCGACGGAAACTCGATTTTCGTCGGTAGACTAACGGAAACCGAGTTTCCGTCGGAAGCTACCGACGGGAATCGAGTTTCCGTCGGTAGGTTTCCGTCGATAGCTTCCGACGGAAACCGAGTTTCCGTCGGTAGCTTCCGACGGAAACTTACCGACGGAAATCGAGTTTCCGTCGGCCATGTATCGTAGTTGCCGATCGATATTGATCCTGTCGCGAAGTGAGTTGGACGCCCTTGCAGCTGCGTGAGTCTCTGAGAAGAGCGAGGTCGCTGAGGTGGCGTGACGAGCTGGAGCGCTTCCAATCTACGAGGTAAAGACCGTTAGAACCCGTCGGGAAAAGTCCCCGGCCAGGCACTCCGACGATCAAGTCAGTACGTGACGGTGGCGATGGAAAGCAATAGAGCAGTAGGAAAATTGCACTATCGCGCGTACCTGGGAAATGCGGAGTGGGAGGTATATATGACCGGGGAAGCTGACAGGTTCTGCCCCCCCGCCACTTGCCATCGTGTGGAGAGGGCAGGGTAATGCATGCCCAGGGATGGCAGGGTAAAGTGGCACATGCTGTATTAAGGAAAGGGGCACTGTCAACTTAAGGGTGGCGTCGTTGGACGCCGCTCGACCTGACACCAAAGCATGTAGTCGAGGTATGGGGGACAAGATGTGGCAGACAAATTAGTACCCCAGCGAGATATCCGCCACTTGGGACCAGAACGGCTCTGGTCCTGCGCCGACCTTGTACCACGTCTAGTAGTCTGGTGTCAGGGAGTAGTTGTGCCGACTGGGACACTGAGTAAGGAGGCCGGCTGAGGGCCTATGAGGGTGCCGACTGGGGCACTGAGTATCATCACCCTCGGCTCGGGCTTATTCTCGAAACGTGGGCCGCCACGCATCAGCGAGAAGCCGAACCTGGGTGGGTCTTAAACCATTTGACTTAGGAGAAGGCTCTTACTAGACTATGGGGACCTTGACACGGAAGCCCCTAAGGGCCTGAGCCCGCGGGCCTCTTATTTAACGGGATCGTCTAGATCACGGGCCACCTTCCTTCTGACCGAGCGCCAGGCTGCCGGGCCAGGTCACATGCAAGCTGGCCCAGGATCAGATATATTTCCGACATATCAGTGTTTTCTGTCGGTATTCCGTCGGGAATGTAAAAAAAAAATAAAGAATGTATCAAAATTAATTTCATTCATTCCAAAATAAATCACAAACAAATATCACAAAAATTCACAATATCAAAAACAATATATTACAAATAGCTAGTTGAAAGCTTTTTACATTATTTCAAATTTCTAAAAGGCTTTATATTACAAGTTCAATGTCTACCAGGTCAATGTCACATTTGACTTCCCAGAACTTCTCCGTAACTTCTCCATTCCTCATAACAGCCACCATACCAATAGAGCATATGAATCATTGCATCAATAATCAACTGTCCATTGAAAATTTGATGGAAATAGGCATGCTGTGAAATAAGTGCAAGAAAATTTGATGAAAATTTGATCAATAGTCAACTGTGTCTATATCATCTGAGAAACCCTCTGGAAAACCTGCAATAGAAACATTAGCTGTGAAATAAGTGGATTTTCATATTAACAAGCTAATAGAATCATTAGCTATGAAATAACCTTGAAGAATAAGTTTTGCAACCTTCGTTAAGAAACTTGAATATGTCATTCCACAATTGTGGTTCTCTAGATCCCGGTATTGCCATCTGATGGAAGCGACAAAGTTGTCTAGCTATCTTCTTGGCTATTTCAGGATTTTTCATGTCTGAAACCAAAAACTAAGTTAGCTCACGTACACAGGACAAACAACATGCAAAAAGGAGGAAAATTTAGAAGTTTCAATGGAGCAAAAATTTAAAAGAGCACAAACATTGCAGACAGATGCAAGCAATCATCGAACATTCCTCATAAAGCTACTTACCACTTCAAAGAGCATCGAAGGTGCAAGTATTGGACTGCTGTTACTTCAACTGGATACCCATAAGATCTTGACCAAAATTGAAGTCTTAACTCTTAACATGTTCTGCTATTTTATTGTTTTCTTTCCCCTTCTTGATGTTCAGTATTATTTAATTCATTCTACCACCAAGTACAAAACGTATGTAGCCTCCATACAACTCTAAATAATTGTGACATAAGTTCTATTGTTCTAGTAGAAAACTACTAAAACTGTTCAACTTAGGTTGTGAAGCAAAAGGGCAGTCCGCAAAAAGGTACTCATCTATGATCGAGAGATAGATTGCTTATTTAATCATCGAATAAGTTACCAAGATCTAATAATGTTATTAATCAGGTAATTTTAATGATCATCATGCTAACCTGATGGTGAAAGTGTACGAGCATTAATGAAAGATTGAACCATGCCATTCTGAAACCATCCTATTAATTTTGCACCAAATCCGGCAGCTGAGATATGTGGTAGGGCCTAAACATGAGTTGTCCAAAGGTAAGCACATGCAACAAATGAATAATAACTAGTAAAGTTTCATTATGGATGATAATAAAAAATTATTAAGTTTTCTTGAATTAATTTTTGACAAAAGGAAGAACAGAGGGTACATATGACTGGATTGTAGTAAATAAATGCATGAACAGTCTATTTGGGCTAGATAATTATCATGCTTCTAGGTAACTTTTTCGTTTTTAATGGAAAAACGAGGGGGATGGGGAACTCTTAACATTCTAAGCGACAACTAAGCCATAACTATAATCTTCATTTTAAGTTGTCACTTTTTCCTTAATCACCCGTGTTAATTTAGGTGCCGAAAAACCCTACCATTAGCATGAAAGAGTGGAATCCATATGGAAATGTGGTGGGTTCTTTGAACCACCCTACTAATAAACCAGATAGCCTTCAGAAGCTATGTTCAGTTAAGCAATCCATCAGTCACCCAATAGCTTATCAGTCTTTTTTTCTTTTTTACCGAACCAAGCTTCCAACCAAACTGGAGTACAATCTAATCCAGTATTTTTAGACATTTACGTAAACCATTCATGATGGTAAGCCATGTGCAATGCAAAACATAATAAAATAGAACACAGGAATTTAGTTAGGAGAAGAAATTCATTCACCTAGAATGTTTTGGCTACCAGTAAAGTAGTGATGTTTACAGCCAATAAGTTGTTGGATAGAGTACAGAACCCACCTGAAACTCTCGCTTGCGGTCAATCACTAACTCTGTATTTGGGCCATACAACCTAACAATCACAGTATCAATCTTGACAGTATCCTCTCTTACAGACACCTTCAACACTGCAGGAATTGCAAGGGTTAAAATGCCAAATGAGTGCAAGAAAATTTGATAGTAATATACTTAATTACCTCGAAAAAAAAATCTAAATATCTTGTGATAGTTTAATATACCTCAAAAAAATCTACTCGTCACTGTCTGTTGGGTCTTGAGTCTCGTGTGACTCAAAACCGTGTTGTGTTTGTATAGGAGGGGTGAAAGTAGCTATGACCGCCAAAAAATGGTCCATCAATTTTTTATGGCTGGCCTCTCTCTTCCGATCCTCCTCCGCTCACCTCCGATCGTCCTCCGCCCTCCTCCTATTATCCTCCGCTCTCCTCCGCTCTCTCTCCTCCGCTCTCTCCTCTGCTCCTCCTCCGTTCTCCTCTGCGCCTCAGTGGCTATCCACTGATCCATCTTCTGATCCATGGAGACAATTTATGAGCGCAGTTCTTGATCTTCTTCTCGTAATGACTGCACCTTAGAAGAAGAAGTAGATGAAGTTGCACTACCCCTGGGCATCCTTAAACGATCGAAAGCAACTTTGACCTGTGAGCCAAGCCCGTAGAGGGTGAAGTTTTTTGTACGCCCACCGACAACATCATAATATATCTCGTTCAGCTAGTCGGTGGATAAAATCTGTGCCTCCCCCCTCTATCGATGGCTGAAATGCCTCGATCACTCTATTTGTAATTTGATCCTGTATGAAAAAGGATTATTAGAGTAATATTTAAATTGTCTACAATTATTAACGTTAATAAAGATAATAATTATACGTGTATCATCTGTGATCGAGAATCAAAGGTCCTATTTTTTTTCTTATGGGTCTTCAAAAAGATCTCCATACAAGTGGGCTGGCGAGCAAGATTTCGTTCTTGTATACACAAATTTATTAGAGCCTAATTATATGAGTTTGTAATTGATAAATGCAAAATATACTTGCATCACTTTGAATTAAACTCACCAAGTCCATGGTATGCTCAACAATAGATTTAGATCCGGATCAATGCCGGGTTGTTCCGGTGCTCGGGTCATCTGGCTCTGTATTTCTGTTGGCTCGAGTCTTTTCTGAGTTTTCCTTCCATCTTTGTTTAGCCCAGGTGGCCGTCCATACACCCCAGGTGGCCATCCATACACCCCAGGTCTCGGCATCAACATACGGCGGTCGCGTCGCCTTCTTTCTTAAATAATACATGTGGTCTCGGTACAACTTGGCACAATAGATATTCTAGGTATTTTTAAATTTTGCCTCGTGACCGTCCTCCCATGTATATTTTTTCTACAATGCAAATTATTAAAATGAGTTTATAAAATTTTAGATTAGTAAATATATTAAATATACTTACCACAAATTCATTATAGTAAAATGTCTTCGTCTCCTCATCTACATGTCTCCATGTCAGACCAGCAGCGCACATTCTTTCTTAAAATTTTCCAGTGATATATGATGACACTCGATGGCCATTCGGAGTGAATCTGCATAAAAATTATTAAAATATTCACAATATATTATAACTACAATCAGATATGAACATAATTACTGTTAATAAAAAATACTTATGATTCTCCAATAATTTTTAGAACCTTATAGCCACGAAGTGGTGCCTGCTGCTGATCTGGCTGCTGCTCTTGCTGCTGATGTGCCATAATAATATCTACAAAAAAATTACAATACATCATAATAAAGTTTGAAGACATGATCATATAAATAAGAAATAAAATGAATGTCGTCGGTAATTCCGTCGGTAAAATACCGACGGAATTACCGACGAAAGTAATTTTTCTTGTAGTGTTTATAAACTCGGGTGACATCTAGTTAATTTTTAGAATGCATTTGGTTGAAATTATCATATATAATTTTAGTTATATAGTTATCATAATTAAAATTATGGGGAATGAAATAATTTGATGATTTTTGATCAAATAAAATCTTGTTTGTTTCGAGATAATAATATATAATATAGTATAATATTTTACTATATTAATCTTTAGTTTAATCTTAAGTAGGATGATATTATATACTTGTTTAAATTAAAATAAAAAAGTAAGATGATATTATATATTTGTTCGCACCTTTAGTTTAGTAAAAAAAATTATATTATACTATTATATTTATTTTAATTTCTAAAAATTAAAATATCAAATAATATATAATAATAATATATAAATAAATAAAATAAAAGTATTTTTTTTATGTTTTAGAAGTTCTTTAGATAATTTTATTGAATTTTAAATTAAGTTTATTTAATTTTTCTCAATTATAGTCTATTTAATTTATTAAAAATTTCATTAAAATATTAAATTAAAAAACATTCACTAGCCGTGACCGCCAATGCTAGCTGTTGGAGTCGACGGTCGACGATCGACCGTCGGCGTCGGAACCGACCGTCGACGTCAACATCGATCATTGGCTGACAATGTCGGTCGTTGATGATGCCTTGGAATTTAAGAAATTATAATAGTTATTTTTATTTTAAAGGTAAATATTATAAAATAATTTTAAAAATAAAAGTTTTATAATTCTGGAACCAAGAAAAATTTTAATTTTCTAAGATTTTTCGATTCCGAATTGTATGTTATTTTTATCCATGTGTGCACATGGATTATTATTTAAAAATTACTGATTATTTAAATCAAATAAGAATTTTATTAATAATCTTAAATGGATAATTAAAATTATCAAAAATAATCCTCAACCAAATACATTCTAAATTTTATCCTTACCAACCTCTGCAAACCATGTTCCACGAGTTAAGTTAAGTCAACCACTCCAATTCACATGACGACACATCGGGTCCCACCCAAATCTATCAATTTATTTGAGCTCGACCAACATGATCTAGGCTTAACGATCCAACAACAATAAATCGGTCCAACAAACTCGGAGAGTATAACAGACAAAGAAACCAAATCATGTCTGTTCGAATCTAATAATTTAATACTAGTGCTGGCAAACACGCGATACAGCGACCACAGTTAGTGGGAGACTAAATCACGGTGGCATTTTTGACCTGGTTAAGTATTAATTAATTAATTAATCAACTAATTAATGAAAAAAAAACAGACGAATGCGGTGGCGCAAGAAGTCCAAATCAAAAGCTGTCAAATCCAAAAATATTATGGCATCACCCGTATAAAGTTTTCTGTGCAAGCAGTTGGGCAGAGGCCCATCGTCATCGCCACAGGGAATCCTGCAGCACAAACAGGGGACACCGTTGAGCGCGATCGTATGGGCGGAGGCCTCAGCCAGCAGAAGAGATAAAATTTCGCTTTCATGGACCGAAGCTCAAGGCCAAACCGAGATTAAGACACTTGTACGGTTCATATTTTTTATTTTCCTCCTTTATTTGTAATTATGTTTTATATTTATGTAAAAAAAATTCTGAAATATCTAAATGACTTACCTCGATTTTTAAATTACCAAATCAACCAACTCTATTTTCCCCTCCAAATTTATGACTACATCAAACAATAATTTTTATTGAGTATAACCGTATAATATTAATTAAAAAAATTTAAAAAAAATATTAAAAAGTCATCTAAATATATATCAATTTAATGTAGGAGGATATGAATATAATTAAAAGAATGAGATGAAGATATATAGAATATGATTTCATGTAATTTTTAATTCTTAATCGATTTCAATAAAAATTAATTGATGAACTTAAAAAAATTGAAATGATATATGTTCCTTTAATTCTATTATATACATGTCTTTAAATATTAATTTAACATATATTTAAAATTACGATTTAAAATTTTTAATCTATTTCTATATTATGATTCACGATTTAGGATATTATTGTTTTGATGAAATATGTCTGATTGTTACATATAGCAATGGATTCAAAGGAATAAAAATATAATTATTGTAATATGATAATTTTAAAATTAATAAATATGATTTAAACATTTCAAAAAAATTGCTACCTTGTTGGATAATTTACCGACTTTATTTATGTAATTAAGTAAACGCGAGGTAGCTTAGTTGAAGCTTGCCTTTTATCTTATAGGTTGAATGCCCTATAAAATAGATTAAAGGTAAGGAATTTCTTATCTATCGTGAACACAAGAATTTACTTATTTACTTATTCCTTTAAAATAGTTTCATTAATGTATTATGATTCTGTCGCAAAATGAGATGGAGCCCCAAGAGTAACGTGGTCTTCTCGAAGGTCGTGAGCTGTTGATGCTGATTCCGATCTACAAAAAAATGACCGTTAGCAACCTGCCGGGAAAAGTCCCCGGTAAAGCCCTCCAACGATCAAGTCAGTCTCCGGTGGTGGAAGAATGAGAAATCAATGGAACGATGAAAATGCACTTGCGCGTACCTGTGTGAAGGGGAGCGAAGGGGCTTATATAGCCGAGGGAGCCGACAGCTTTTGCCCGATCTGCCACCTTTTGTCGTATGCGGGAACAGGGCAAAGCATAGCCAGTGGTGGCAGGGTAAGCTGTCACATATCGGAATAAAGCAAGGGGCGTTGTCAGCTTGTGGGCGAGTGCCGTCAGGTGGTCGTGGTACGGGGTGTCAGGGTATGGCAGGGGGATCATGGCGTCAGTGGGATACTCGCAATTCGGGCCTGAATGGTATCAGGTCCGCGCCGACCCCATACCTCTTCTACTAGTGTTGTGTCAGGGAGTGGATGTTCCTGCGGGTCGTGACAAAACCTCGAACGGGAGTGCCGATCGGCGGCTTGGAGTGAACTCGTGCCCTATGGTCACTATCACATAGGATAGTCATGCTTTCTGAGTCAGGGTATGCTCGAACTGGAATACCCCGACTGGGTCGGAAGTGAGGTGGTCAAAGACTATGTACCCATCTGGCTCGGGGCTCCCTTGCCTCGGGCATTCGCCACTTGGGAACTCCGGGGTTTCGACATTCGTTGGCTCGGTAACCGTCCTCCGGTCGGGGTCGGTATCTTGCCGACCTCAAAGGAAACAGGCCGATCCGACCATCTGAGCACTCGGTTTGCCAGGCCCATGGGACCTTCGGTCCTGACCCCCTCTGACGGGGTGCCAGGCGGGCCAGCCAAGCTACATGCAAGTTAGGTCGGGATCATAAGCATCCCCCTCGAGTATAGTCGAAGGAGGCACCAAGTCTGACTGACTGGACCGTCGTTTGTGAAACGAGTCTGGCGCACCCGAGAGGCCTAATCTCTCTCGCCAACCTTCATGGTTGAACCCAAATGGATTGTCCAATCGGCGGGTCCCGGTCCCCTTGTTTCGTTTTTTCTGTCTTATCCCTGCCCTCAGCCTGGCTAACTCGTATCCTTTTCATTAATTATCACATTAACCGTAAAGCCACATGTCCACCAGCTAATGGCTCCTCGAGCAACGAGGAGTCTACCGCCTAACTCCGCCAGTGTACGTTGCACACGTGTGTCACCCGGTCTTGGGAATTACTGCGAACTTGATCGAACGGTCCAGGTCCGATCCCGCCTTTTCCCCGGATCGTCATCGGATGGCTGCCCTCATCTGCTCGGTCCTATAAATAGGCCTTTTCCCTCAGCGGTTTTACCACAGTCTTTAGCTTCAAAGCCGTCCTGCTGCTACCCCGCGCTCTGCTAGGGTTCCGGCGATTTCACCCTTCCGATCTTCTTCTTAGGCAACATCTCGTTCTTCGGTTAGTCTTTTTGACCTTCTATTTTTCTATGGAATCCTCTTCTTCCCCCCCCCCCCCCCCTCCGCCCGAGCCATGGTACTCCACCATGGTTACCGACCTTCATTTCCATGACCTTAACCAGCACCAGTCGGACTACCAAATCCCTTCTAACCACCGACTCCGTCTGCCCGATCGGACCGACTGACCCGACACCGCTCCTCTTGGCTTCATCACCTTGTCCCGAGACCATCTTCATGTCGGGCTTCACTTTCCTATCCATCCTTTTATTTCATCCCTTTGTAGATATTTCTGAATACCTTTATCCTAACTAGCCCCGAACGTCATCCGTCTGATATGTGGCTCGGTTATTATATTCACCTTATACCAAATACCACTCCGACCTGAAATCTTTCATTATTTCTTCTACCCCAAAAAATAAGAGCCGGGTGATTTCTTCTTCCAAGCCTGAGCCAAAACCTCCTTCCTGGCGAAACTTCCATCCTCTAACAAATGTTAAAAGGAGCACTACCTCTTTATTAATACCACCCCGGCCCCAAGCTGGCCCACTGCCTGAGTTGAGGATCTTCCTTCTTCTCCTCTCTTATCCAAAAACTATCGCACCTCCCCAGCTTACCAGTCGGCTCTATCTAAGCTCGACGGTAGGCATTTCCACGGGGTCAACTTGCTACAGGAAGAGAACCTCTCTACCTTCGGGCTCAGCCCGGTGCTGACTCCGAGGCCCACTTCATTCGGTGAGTACTTCTATATTTCATTCGAATATTTTAGCTCTAACTAAGATCGTGTTATTTTCGCAGCCACGATGATGCTAGCAGCAGCCTTGGAGGAAGGCTTCTGTCTCAACGACGCCGAGTTAGAGACTCGGGTCGTTTCTTAGATGAAGCAAAGGGAGGACGCCCCGCCCGGGGCTACTCCCTGTTGATGCAGTATAACCCTGATTGTTGTTTTGTTGTTGACACCGATTTTAGTTTAGGTTAATGAGATGATTGGGATTAAGTCCTGGTCGGGGACTGGGCACGGAGTGATTGAAATCCTAGCTTGGGAAGCTAGGTT
Source organism: Boesenbergia rotunda (assembly GCA_024364735.1). Classification (NCBI taxonomy): domain Eukaryota; kingdom Viridiplantae; phylum Streptophyta; class Magnoliopsida; order Zingiberales; family Zingiberaceae; genus Boesenbergia; species Boesenbergia rotunda. The sequence continues at coordinate 9,771 of JAGFNQ010003431.1, read as the reverse complement.
GACTGAAACCCTGGTGAGTGAAGCCAGGTCCTAGCTTGGAAAGCTAGGTTGAGTAAAACCCTGGTGAGTGAAGCCAGGTCCTAGCTTGGGAAGCTAGGTTGACTGAAACCCTAGTGAGTGAAGCCATGTCCTAGCTTGGGAAGCTAGGTTGGATGAAACCCTGGTGAGTGAAGCAGGTCCTAGCTTGGGAAGCTAGGTTGAATGAAGTCCTGGTGAGTGAAGTTGGGCACGGAGTCTTGGTTCGGGGGACTGAGCATGAGTCAAAGAAGGATAAGGAGCCTGTTGTCTTGACTTATGGTGGAATTGGCCTTGGCTGGATCGATCTGGTGACCGATCAAGGAAGTTGGCACGAACATCCGTTGTGGATCGGTCTGGTAACCGATCCAGATATGTCTGATCGGTCTGGTGACCAATCAGGGAGAGAACAGAAACTTTGTTAGGCTTCTGTTCGGCTCCTGATCGGTCTGGTGACCGATCAGGGAGAGATCCTGATCATTCTGGTGAACGATCAGAAGGATCTCAGATCCCTTCTGTGAAGAATCGTGATCGGTCAGGTTGACTGATCAAACATCGCTAGCTCCTCCTTATGACCATTCAGGCCACACCCTGATCGGTCAGGTGACCGATTAGTAGGTTCGGCCTGCGAAGCTGGAGAAATCCTCAAAAAAGGGGTGGCTCGGTCTGGTGACCGATCCACGACTTGGGATCGATCTGGTGATCAATCACTAGAAGTCGCGATCTTAGTTTTCTCACTATGGACCGATCAGACTGGAGCCTGATCGGTCTGGGCCTATCCTGATCGGTCCGGTGACCGATCAGGGTCCTCACTGATCGGTCTGGTGACCGATCAGAAGCTAAACTTTAATTCAAAATGCGTTGTCAGAGTTCTGATCGCGCTCTGAACACTATTGATTTCGCTCTGATTTTCTCTGCTAGTACTGATGCAAGTTTGATTTCATTTGCTAAACCTCTGTTAAGTGTGCAGGTGACAGGGATGATTTCAAACATTGAAGGAGGGTCAACTGAGTTCTTTCTATGTATCAGGTTTGGTTGTTTCTCCTTCTCAGGTTTCAACGGACGCTGGCGCTGCTGGCAACAACTGGAAGCTGACCTGGGGCTTGACTGGGGCTCGACTGGAGAAGGGTTCTGGGAGTCCAGGAGAGCTCAGTGATAGTTGGGCAATTGCAGACGAGCAGCTGGTGTGCTGCAGAGGAATGTCTGGTGGCTTTGACGTGGCGATCGATGGGCAGAGGCTTAAGAGCTTGGTAGCTAAGAAGCCTTAGAAGAACTTTCGATCTCTTCATCTCTTGTTACGACAACACTGATTCATCCTTGACCTTGAAGTGATCTCTTGCAAAGCTGTAACCTTGAGTCTGTGGAGGAAGTCGCGAGTGGAACAGCAAGCAAACGAAGAGCTGAGAGTTCTTGTGTTGGTGGTGCTGTGCTGTGCTCGGTGATCTGTTCTCCTATTCTCATCCTTGTGCTTTGTTAGCGATCTGTAAGATCTTCCTTTTTGTCTCTGTGCTTAATTTCTGATACTCTTGAGACTCTTTGTGTGGAGAGGTTTCTCCACCGAGAAGGAGGATTTGATATCCGGATTTTTCGGGGCTTGATCTGCCGACGATCAAGGGATCGCCCACCTTACGGGCACGCCAAGGAGTAGGGGCAAGTTATCTCCGAACCTTGTATATCCTCACGTTAGAGTTTTGGTTTGTTCTTCATTTCTGCATCACTAGGTTCTGTTTTTGTATTGCTTCCGCTGCGACTAACTCTAAGTGCAGAAATTGCAAAGAGGGCAAATAATTTGTGTCTGGCTACATTCACCCCCCCCCTTCTATAGCCATCCAAGCACCAACAAGTGGTATCAGAGCTTGGGGCTCTGTTCAAGCGGCTTAACATCCGAGAGCTAACAACGATGGCTTTGAGAGAAGGATTTAGCACCACCTGACCTCCCTTCTTCGACGGATCCGATTTTCAATATTGGAGGTCTCGCATGGAGTACTACCTCAAGACCGATATTGGGATGTGGTTCTCCATGAAGGAAGGCTTCATTCCTCCAAGAGATGCGGAGGGAAAAGAGTTGGAGTCCTCGCGATGGTCGGCTGAGCAAACTCGCAAAGGTGAAGCTGATGCGAAGGCGGTAGTTACCTTGCAATGTGGAATGAACAAGGATCAGCTAATCAAAGTTGGTCTCTTCACAAGCGCAAAGGATTTATGGAACAAGCTCATTGAGCTTCATGAGGGCACCCGGGACTCGAGAATAGCCAAGAGGGACTTATTCGTTAATTAACTACAAAATCTCTCCATGAAGGAGAGTGAAACGGTAAGTGAACTTCATAGTAGATTCAAAGAAGTTCTCAACGGTCTCCACTCCATTGATGAAAAGGTCGAGAACCGCGACCTTGTGAGGTACGTTCTAAAAGCTTTTCCAAGGAATGCCTTGTGGTCATCCATGGTGGATGCCTACAAGGTTTCTAAGGATTTGTCAATTGTAAAATTGGATGATTTATTTTGTGAAATGGAGCTACACGAAATGGCTAACAAAGGCCCCAAGGAGAAGGAGATTGCACTTGTAGCAGGGGAAAAGACCAAGAAGAAGGAGAAGGAAGTCTCTTCATCTTCATCTTCATCCGAGTCCGAGTCCGAGTCCGAGTCCGAGGAGGATGGTAGCGAGTCCTCTTCCTCCGAGATGGCCAACTTCGTAAGGAGGATGATGAGGAAGAGTCAGCGCTACAAGGGCAAAGGTAACCCTAGTGAAGTTAAAATTGATAAATCTAATATTACTTGCTTTGAGTGTAGCAAGAAAGGGCACTACAAGAAAGATTGCCCAAAGCTAAAGAAGAAAGAGGAGAAATCAAAGAAGAAGAAGAAGACCTTGAAGGCCACATGGGATGAATCATCCTCTAGTTCATCCGAAGAAGAGAAGGAAGAGAAGAGTACACGCTATGTAGCTCTCATGGCTATTGAAGATGAGGAGAGTAGTGATGAATCCATGGACTCTTCAAACGCGGCTTCATCATCTTCGGATGATGAAGAGGTAATCTCTCCTAAATTGGATAAATGTTATAGAACCATTGCATGTTTAACCGAATTGTTAAAGAAGTCAAAAGAAAAGGTTAAATTATTGAAAGTAGAAGTAGAACAATTGAAATACTCTAAGGATGAGGATATTGATGATTTGCATATAGAAATATTAGAAGATGAGAACAAAGCCTTGAAGGGTAAAGTTGAGAGACTCAAGAATATTCTTGAGAAATTCTCAACTAGCTCCAAGACTTTGGATATGATTTTAAATGCACAAAGGGCGGTTTACAACAAGGCCGGTATAGGTTACCGACCTCAAGAACCTACCTTTGTTTCTTTGATGTCTAGGACTCATGTGAGATCACCTAAGACTCCTAGGGTTCAAAAGAAAATGGTCAAGACATGGGTGCCTAAGTCATGCATTGTAGATGCTTTAGGTCCTAAGATTTGGGTACCTAAATCTTCCATTTTTCGCATTGTGTAGGCTTTGATTGAGGGGGAGCATCTATCAACTTGGTTCGTTGATAGTGGGTGCTCCAAACATATGACCGGTGATAGATCTTTATTCACTACCCTTCAAAGCAAAAATAGAGGTAATGTTTCTTTTGGTAACAATGGTAGTCTTAAGGTTGTAAGAATAGGAGACATTCAAATATCTGAATGTCTTAGAATCAAAAATGTCCTTCTAGTCAAGGGGATGACATTTAATCTCCTAAGTGTCAGTCAATTGTGTGATACGGGTTACACAATTGATTTTCATTCAACTCAATGTCTAGTTAGACAAAATGACACACTTGACACGGTACTAGTAGGCACAAGAATAGATAACATTTATTAAGTTTCTTTTAAAAGTGCTATTAATGCTTCTGTTAAGTGTTTCATGTCAAGAGAAGATGAGTCCACCCTTTGGCACCGGAGACTAGTACACGTGAACATGAAGAACATCTAGAAGTTGGCCAACAAGGGACTAGTTCGTGGCTTACCAAGCATCAAGTACGAAAAGGGCAAGCTTTATGATGCATATCAAATGGGTAAGCAAACGAAATCTACGCATAAAGGTAAAAGCGTTGTAAGTACTTCTACTGCTTTGGATTTACTTCACATTGACTTGTTTGATTTTCGTACAATTATATCTTTGAATGGTAGTAGATATTGTTTTGTGATCATTGATGATTTTACTAGATATACTTGGACCTATTTTCTAAAATATAAGGATCAAACCTTAGATGTTTTTATTTCTTTTTTAGAAGAGTTGAAAATGAAAAATCATCAACGATTAAAACAATTAGGAGTGATCATGGAAGAGAATTTCAAAATCAAAGATTTTTAGAGTTTTGTCAAGAGAGAGGATATAGACACGAGTTCTCCACTCCTAGAACACCACAACAAAATGGTGTTGTAGAAAGGAAGAACCTGTTGGATCGAGAAATGCGAGAGAGGGGGGGGGTGAATGTCGCAATTCGTTCGGATTTAAAAAGAGCGGGTGCGCAGCGGAAATAAAAGAGAACACAACAACGCAAACACAGCAGGTTTACTTGGTTCGGAGCCTGGGTCGACTCCTACTCCAAGGCCCACGGTCGTTGACCGTTTTCTGCGGGCAATTCTATAAGTTCGCAAAAGTTTACACACAGATAATAATAAAAATATTCTCGTAAACTTAAATACAACTCTTGTTACCGACGTCCGGTGAAGATTGAAGTTCTGGAGCAGCGGGACGTCGTCGGCTTGAGTTGGCAGCTTTCTGGAGCGTGTCGTGGAAGCAGAAGAGCGTAGAGTTGTCGAAGGAATTGGTTATCTTTGAAGAGGGTCGAGGCCCTCTTTATATAGGGCAGGGGGCGCCCGACATGCTCGGGGCGCCCTCCACGTGGCTTCTGATCCGGCGTGCTCTCGGTCGTGACTGATCGCTTCGACTTCGGGATAACAGTTGACTGGGGCGCCCGACGCGCACGGGGCGCCCGATTGACCGGTCAAACTTTATCACCGAGGCTTCGCGAGGGTGAGCTGCAGCCGCCTTCAGTGGCGTGGCACAGTGGGCGCCCGAGACACGCGGGGCGCCCGACATGCGGGGCGCCCGACACACGCGGGGCGCCCCCGATTGCGCTGCTGTCGGGGCGTTTACCTCTCTGCTGACTTTGGGTTGACTCTGGGGCGCCCGACACATCCGGGGCGCCCTACTCAGCTACGGCCTCACTCCTTTGAGGCTCTCTGAGCTGCAGAAACACAGTCCTTCGGTCCTGCATCCAGGGTTAGTCCAAAACAGCAAATAATAAGTTAGTTAAAACAGCCTTAGCTGTCTTGGTTCTGACTTTGGATCTCCAAAATGGAGCCCTAGGTCGAACCGACGCCTAATGTTCCCTCGAGGGGAACGCGTCCTCACCTACTCCTCTCGGGAGAGTTTTACCTGGTGCCAACCGGATCCTCCAGTTGGACTTTTGCCCAGCAGTCCTTCGCCAGGTCTTGAGTTACCAAGCTTCCCTTCGCTTGGTGCCTAGCAGCCCTTCGCTAGGTTTTTTCTTCTGGCAGCCCTTCGCCAGTGCCTAGCATTCCTTCGCTAGGGCTTGTCCTGTCTGGCAGTCCTTCGCCAGTGCCTAGCAGTCCTTTGCTAGGGCTAGTCCTGTCTGGCAGTCCTTCGCCAGTGCCTAGCATTCCTTCACTAGGGCTTTTCCTGTACACTCAAGAAACTCGTTAGACAACCATTAACCCTTAACTTTTGAACCTTTTTGCCAATATCAAAACACAGGTTTGACTTGGGTGCATACTGCACCAACAATCTCCCCCTTTTTGATATATGGCAACCTAGTTCAAAAAGTTAAGGAAAAAAAATGCTGAATTTAAAATCCTAAGTTAGATTCCCTCCCCCTAGAAGAAATCTCCCCCTAGGTTTTTCAAAAACAGGCGGTGTGAATGAAGTACTTAGAAGATTTCATGTTTTGATAATAAGTTAGGAAATCTCTACAGTTTTTGCTAAGTTTTTCGAAAAAAACATTCTTAGTTTGGGAACCTTTAGAAAATTTTCATTTTTGAAAAAATTTCAGACTTTAGAAAATTTTCAGTTTTTGGGAAAAATTTCAAACTTAGAAACATTAAGTAAAAATCATTTTAAGCAAAAAATAGTTCAGAGCTTAGAAATAAAATTATACCAATTTTTCAGTTCAACTTTTTGAAAAGACTATGGAAAAGAAAAAATTGTGTTTCCTGTTTCCTTTCCAACTCTCCCCCTTTGACATATATCAAAAAGAATGCAGAAAAAAAGAAAAAACAAAATTTGCAATACTTAAATAGAGCATTTGCTGTACTGAATCAAAATAAGACCTAAGTCTGGTTAATCCTTTAGGGACCTGTCTAACCCACTTAGCTACTTACTAACTGTTATAAACAGTAGCTTTTGCTAGAGTTAGTCAAGTTAAGTGCATTGTTCAAGTTAGATTGTCTAAACTTGACACTTGACCTGATTGCTGTTCATTTAGTGCCCCAATTGCTGCCGATGCACTGACTTAAAGCATCTTGAATTGAGGCAAAGACCTAAGCATCTCAACCCTTTCTAGGTTATCAATCAAAAGTATCCTAAGGTGTTTGTGAGATGCTGGCTTCTAAGTCTATAGGTGCATGCAATTCTAGGGTTAGAGCCTAGGCTAATTCCATTTCGAAAAAGCCCTAGTTTTGAAAGGGGTAGTTTTTGAAATAAAACTAAGTAAAAAAACTTTTTAAAGTTAAAGTAATATTTTTAACAAAAAACATTTTAAAAGACATTTTAAGTTCAATTTAAAATTGAAAATCCAAAAACCAAATGATTCTATTCTACTAAGCATAACCCTAACTTAATTTAGTCAAAAAAATAAACAAGCCAAGCTAAGATTAGCATAGTTCAAGTAGAAGTCTAGTACAAGTCAACAGAAGTCAACCCTACTCAGTAGGGGTAGTCAAATGGGTACATGTCCAAGTCATCTAAGAGGAGGGACCAGGAGGATCAAATGGGCCCGGCTGCCATGCATCAAATCGTGTCATGATCTCATGGTACTGTGCATTCCAGGCTTCTCTATCGGCTGTGAGGGTACTCATAATGTTGTTGTAGTAGCCTAAGTTTGTCTCTTGGTCTTCAATATGGTACGCTTCCACTTCTTCTCTGAGGCTCTGGACGTGCGTCTCGAGTCGTGTAACTCTCTCGTACAAGGTCGGTGGAGCGGGCTGATCTACCTCTGCTGCTAAGTCGGCAACGTCGACCTCGACCTCCTCGTCAGCAATGTCCTGTGCGGCTGGTCGGCGTCGCCAAGTCAGAACCCCGGTGCCCGAGACGTCTATACCGGCTAAAGAAAAGTTTCTAAATCCTATTTCGTCGAATTCGGTCATCGTGGTAATCTCGCCGTCAGCGATATTTCGGCCGTGGTGGTGGAGGATAGAGGTGATGACGTGGCAGTAGGGAGTGCGGATCCGCCCCTTAGTGGATACACTAGAGGCATGTAGGATACAGTGGAAGAGGTGAAGGCCTATATCTATGTCCAGATGGTGGATAAGGGCATAGAGAAGAAAAGTGTGAAAGGGTTTCATGGTGGCTGTGTCCCTAGTGGACAAAGGAAGGATGCAACGGACAATTACTCTGTAGAGAGCGTAGTCCTGAATCGGGAGTCGGGTGGAGTGGAACTGCCCTCCTGCAGGGTCCATGGCTTCCCCAAAGAAATAGTTGTATAAGGTGTTCAGGTCAATATGAGAGTAGGGGGCGTCGAAGGGCGGGTTCCTTGGAGGGTAGCAACAGAAGATGGACTGAGATGGTCGGAGTCCCAAAAATCGGTTCAGTAGGGTAGGAGTGATGCTCAAGGGCATTCCTTGAACGGTAGTGACGAAACTCAAGTGGTCTTGCCTAACTATGTTGTTATAGAATTCTGCACATAGGGTGTTGTTGATCGAATGTGTGCAGAATACGAGGTTATCTAGTTGATAGAAGTTAATTGCGGACATTGCGACTGGACAGGATTGGGAGAAGAAATGACGGTTAAGGTAGCTTGTTTTAATCGGAATGTAGGTGGTTTGTGCGAACTTGTTACAAAGTGCTAGGTTAGGAAATCTAGGGTCGGGACTGGGCTCATTACCGGGGTTCGACTGAACTGCTCGGCGTTTTCTAAGTGTAGAAAAAATAAGTGATTAAGGATAAAGAAGGAGTGTGCAAAAAAAATTTGTAATTTAAGAAAAATTAATTGCACAACTAAATTTCATACCTTGGAGGCATGGTTGAGGCAAGGGAAGGCTTAGGTTCACTTGATCCACAAGAATGAGGCAAAGGGAAGAAGGAGAGTGAGATGTGGTGTGGGAAATGAGGGAGTCTCGGGTCCCTTTTATAGGGGTTGATGGGGGGGCGCCCGACGGGTCACGGGCGCCCTTTACAGGTTGGTTTTGCCTCGGGCAGGGAAAAGGTCTGTAGGGGCGCCCGACAGGTCACGGGCGCCCTTCTCAAAAGCTGTTTGTCAGCAGCTTTTGACTGCTTTAATCAGCGTGGGAGACAGGTTTTGATAGGGGCGCCCGACATGTCACGGGCGCCCTTCTCAAAGGCTGTTTGACTGCAGCTTTTGACTGCTTTAATCAGCGTGGGGGACAGGAGTGTATAGGGGCGCCCGACAGGTTACGGGCGCCCTTAACAAGTCGGTCAAATGCAGCTTTTGCTGCTTTGACTGGAGCTGGTACCTTTTCAGTGTTGTCAGGGGCGCCCGACAGGTTACGGGCGCCCTACATACCAGACTTTTGACTGTTTTGACCAGGTTTGACTGTTTGACTCCGTTTGACTGTGTTTGACCATGTTTGACTAGGTTAATCATAGTTTGACCATGATTATGAAAGCACAAGCAAGGTGGTTTAATTTGAGCTTAATTTTCCTGTCTCACTGAATCTAGGGTTTTCAAAACATGTTAACCTTAAGGTTTTTGTGAGACAGGTTTAAAGGTAAAAATTAATTTTGAAAGGGAATTTTCATTTATTTTGAAAAGATATTTACTTTTGAAAAAAAAATTCTGAAACCAGATTAAGTGTTTTTTAAAAAGATAATAAGTTTGAAAAATAGAGGTTTTGAAAAACAGTTTAGAATCTATAATTATTTGAAATTTGAGTTAGATTCGAATTTGACAAAAGTTAATTTGAATTTGAATTTCAGAAATTGGCTTCCAGGTCTTGGCGAGGCACTAGGCCTTCTTTGGCCGAAGCCTTATGGGATCATCCACCCTTTCCTTGACAAAGCCTTTTAATGAAATTTCATTTTCAAATTAAATTAGGTCATTTTCTGGTCTAACTAGCTTGGGTCTTGGATCGGTAGCTTCGGCTAGTTCCGCCAAATTGGCTTCCCTAACGTACTATCATCTCACCTCCTCCCAATACTATGTTTTCAATTTTCAAGTAATTTTAGTCCTTAAATCTAAGAATTCCTTAAATCTAAGCATGGCAATTTGCAAGAAATTAAATAAACACACAATCAATCAATTAAAAAAAACTATCTAATTATAAAAATTGTTTTGATTTTGGCTCCCCCTGGACTATAGCCTCTATATGGGTTAGGCAAGATGTGAATCTTGTCCTTGGGGATCCAAAATTGATTTGAACCAGTTGGTTTAGTCAGGCACAGTTTTGGCACCCATGCCTGAACCTTAGGTCTTGACTGGTTCAGTACAGCAAAGTAAGATCTTTGCCGAGATTTGGTTCTATAGCCAAGTCCGGATCGGTTTAGAACAGACTTCTGTTTTCCCAGAATCATATCAAGATTCTTGGAAA
>JAGFNQ010003430.1:117289-161119 GCA_024364735.1 Boesenbergia rotunda | reverse complement strand
GCACAAATACCTGCTTTCACTGATAAGCTTATAGTCTGGTCATTATTTAGCGCTAAAAATTTAACTTCTTTGAGCAAGAACTTTAATGATGAACAAAAGGATACAATCTCTCTTGTAGAGTTATAGGTTCAATTTGCTTACCTGGTAAATTGAAATAAAATGACTTAATCTTTATTTCCTTGAAGGAGTAGGGAGACAAGAGAAAGAAAGAGGTGAGATAGAGATAGAAAATGAAAGGAAGAGAAGAATAGTATTTCTATAGGTGATATAAATATGCTATAACATGCTCATCTTCTTCCAAAGTCAGATTGGAGATGCAACAGACAGGCTCATAGTTTAGGGCAGAGGCCAAGCTGACGGTGAGGGGAAACAAGGTCTCTGTCTGTGTTTATATATATATATTTTTCTCTAGACAGATCAATTTTGAGGGGAGAAATTTTTCTTCTAGTTTCTTTTCATACCCAGTTTCCTTGAAACGAAATGCTAATTTTTCTTTCTCCTTATTTTACTTTCTCAAAGGAACAAAACTTTAATCGATTGTGTGTACATTGTATTCTGTTTGACTTGTTTGCATGAATGGCGTACATTTTGTCAAGAGAAACTTATTTTTCTTAATCTCATTACTTGCAGTTACACTTAAATCCTGTCCATGCAGTCATCCAATTTCGTCCGTCAATGACACACTTAAATCCTGAGATGAAAGAAAATGTGCAGACTGCTGGATCAAGTACAAAATCTGACATCAATGCTGTTGATTCACATGGGTTATCCATCAAGCAGGTGAATTTTGTATGCTAACTTCCCTGCTCCTGAAAAAAATACTTACCCTGGAAAAGGTCTTTTATATTATATTGTCCCCTCTATAGATATGTTTATGGCATTTTCATCTGAAGGCTTTTTGATCTTTTCACAGTTCAGTTATACACTTGTACATACATTCATTTTCTCTCTTGTCATCTTCCCGTATTGTACTGTTATACACTTGTACATACATTCATCTTCTCTCTTGCCATCCTCCTGTATTCTTCTTATTTGAATCCTTTTTCATGCGCTAGAGAACTTGTTTAGACTTGGTTAGAATCATCTACTGCTCGTTGGTCGCATGAGGTGTTGTGCATCTGAAGCTGGAGTTAAAAAAGTTTGGAGAGGCATGAGGCACCTACAATGCGCAATTGATTCTTGTTGTGTGCAATTGTAAGGCGACAATGTACTAGATGACGACATTGTGTGCACAAGGCCATGCTATGTTTGAGTGAGGACTTGCAGTGGAGCCGCAAATTCCTCTTTTCCAGCCTTGGCAATAGCGGTAATGAAGACTTTTGAGCAGACACAATGATAAGAGGGGTGAGATGGTCAAAGGATGAGGGACAACCTCCCCCAATAAAAGGAAATATTATATTGCATATGATGATGGTTAACCACTTTGTGTATATAGGATTTTCCCTATTTATATTCATTTCTCAAACATATACATACTCTCTTTAGTACATCAAGAATCTATGACTTGGGGCTAGTTTTAATTTTAACATTTAAATAGTGTTGTACTGAAATTTTCAATTTTCTACGTTTTTTTCCTGATCAGGAAAGGTTTGGCCATGCCACTTTAAATAAAGGAGAAAGTGATGAGGTTGGAAGCTCCTTGTACCTCACTACTCATTTGATTACTTTTTCTATGTTTGATTCTTTTCTCTTAAATTGTTTGTTTGTTCAATTCAAATTGATTAATTTCAAGCTTAGATATGATAAATCAAGCATAATTTTTAATCAAAGTTCTCTTGTATATAGAGACATGTGAAGTCAACAAGCCAAAGCTAACGTATATTTTGTATTTTTATGATTACTTTTTCACACAACATCAATAAGTATTTTGCATATGATCCAGTAGGATAGCTACGTGAACTTTTGCTAAGAGATCCTCTCATTTTCTCTCTAGGCACAACTACCTATTGTAGACACATTCAAGATACATTTTCCCCACTAGATTATGGCCTAACAAGGCTTAAAATCTCAAACTGTGTAACAATATAGTTTTGTACTGTATCATGTGGTGCTAATAAAAAAACCATATAGTAATATATATATTTTCAATGTGCATATATACATACTATAACATATATCATTGTGTGTGCGTGTGTATATATATTCTTACTTTTTTCGCTGCTCTTCCTGTTATTAATCTCGAATTGTGGTCACCAAAACCAGTCACCATACCTTGTTGGACCTTTGTCAGCCTGCTTTATCATATTAGCCTTGGAAGCTTGTGAAATCCCCTCTGACCACCGTCACCTCCACTTCTGTGACTCACTAGTCAAACTTGAAGTATGCTTAGGTTTACCACCCTTCTTCTCCTCTCCTCTCCTCATAACCTTGTGCTAATTTGGTGTTCACGGAAGACTCAACTGAGGAGTTTCACGTGCTAGGTGTTCTATGTGCCGGTTGGCAGACGGAACAAAATATTCTGCTCACGCCAATTGGCACATAATGAGATATAAACCATGCCAACAGATTCAGTGGAAGTGACTCCTAGTAAATCTGCCTTGTGTTTCCATTGAATTCTTTGAAGAAATAGATGCTCTGATAGCTTTACATCCTAACTTGTATTGGATGGTGGTTCTTATTATGAAATTCTTGTTGTTGAATTGCTGGAATATGTTTTGTGATGTTAAACCGACTTTATTCCTCTCTCTGCAGCCATGGGTGTCACTAGAATATCATCCAATTGATAGCACCTTACAGAAAGATACCATCAGAAAATGATTTCAGAAGATCATCATCAAATTCCATTTATGATGAAACCGTGAGACCTCAAACTAGAGAACTACCCAACTTGATTTTTTTAATGTTATTTCCTTGTCATTAATACTCCAAACCTTTTCATATATGTGAATTTACATTCCTGACTTTTATCATATTGAATTAATGCTTTAGATCTGATTATGCCGACTCATTGTACCCTGGAACATCAACAAACAGTAAGACAACAAAAGTTTCTTCATTAAGGTAAGGTTTCCAGCTATGATCTTTTGCTAGTGTCTTCAATTCGCAGAATTAGGAATAGGTTTTACCTTTTCTTTGGACTACATTTTGTTACTATTGCTCTTTTTGTATATCAGTTCCATTCATTCACCACTGAGGTGTTTGATCATTTAACTGTAATAAATATTTTAAACCCCATGCAGATATGCATTGTTCTTTACTCCATATAACTTGATGCACTTAGAACCTTGTTAATCTCAGCTACATAAAGGGTCAAGGGGTGAGATTCATTGGTCTTTTACACATATTTGCACTTAGAGCCTTCTTGATGATATTATGATTGATCAAACAAAGAGTTGCCATGCACCTTTCATTTCTAGGAAAATATTTTTTGCTTAGGTTCTTTTCTAGCTACATTTTAAAACACAGATCATAATTTAAACATCTTTTCTACCAAACCTGTTGGTAAGCTTAATTTCATTTTACTCCAAGACAATAATTTTGTTTATTTGTAAACTAAAGCGCTAGTAACTATCTCATATGTTGAAGTCTTGTACTATGTCGGGCGCTATGGTAGAAACAGATCATCTTGATAATGGTACAAGTGATCTCTCCTTTGTCATGTGTGTTGATTATGCAAACACTTGACACCCCTTAGCATGATGCAATATTCGTCATGATGAATTTAAATAATGTTTGATATTTTTTTAGTTTTGTCCACACAACATTGTGTCAAAATTGTACCATTTTGAATGGATTAAAAGTCCAGCTAGGAGGCATGGAATGGTATTGTAAAGTTTGTTATTATGAATATAATTATCTTTTCTTCTTACTTCCTCCACCTCCAATTCACAATTGGTACCATACATCGGCACACTGGCACAGTACGGAAATGTGCTGTTTTTTTTTCCAGATATCAAAATTCCAGATATCAAATCTTCAACTCTCTGATAACAACAATGACATTCTAGGAACTTCCTTCTATGAGCTGATAGCTATTCAACATTGTGTATATTGCTTTTTCTGCAAGTTCTTGTTGACTTAGGAATTCTTTATTTGCTGTGTTCCATGTCAATCACATAACCTACATTCTCGATTTTATATTTGCATTGCTTGAAAATCACTAAACCTCATTTTATCCCACCTTGTATTTCTTTCGGCTTTGTCAGCCATAGCCAGTTGAACTGAATGCTTGTTGAAAACATGATTTCTTATTGTTGATATTGCAACTGCAAAAAAACTGACTCTTCATGTGTCTGTAGGTTCTTGCTCTCACTCCCCCTGGAAGAGCGGTTGAAGAAATGGCTTTCTGAGGTTTAATCTCATTTTGTCCTTAAATTTTATCTGGTTCTGCATTTCTATGAAGAAAGGAAACAACTTTCATACCTTTTTGGATTTGATAAGTTTTGCATAAACCACCTGCCTCCTGCATGTCATTCGTAGGAAGAGAAATAGGAGAAAGTGGAAAAGACTGGGATCAGTTTACTCTATCAGGAGATGAGAGAAGTAAGGAGGTAGGGAAGTGGAACCGGGATAAATTGTTCTTACGGTTAGACTGTGTTGTTCAGTTCGATAAAGTATTCATATAGTCTAAAAGACTTACAAACACCGGAAACACACCAAATAACTAAAATAAAGCTACCCGTATTACCTAATGCATCAATTGCCACTGAATACCTATCACCATTGTGTACTATTTGAACATCAGATTTCTGTCTTTATTTATGTATCATAGCTACTCCCATTGCCCAATATATTTCCATTATTTTCTGAATGAGATTCACTTGTTCATAATACCAGCATCATAATGCATGAGGCTATTGCCATTGTGCATTTTACGAAGAGTCTTTTTGCACAGCTTCTAGATATTTGTGGAGAGGTCTGTTTCATTTCATGATATATTAGCTAGGTCATAATAGAGTAGAGTCGCCATGATTCAAGGTTTTCTCTTAATGATTATTCTGATAATACCTTTCATTAATTTGTCATACTCTACCTCTACATGCAGGTTTCTCAGGTGAATAATTTTCATGCACTCATGGATCTTGCTCCAGATAGCTCGAAAGAAGATGTTCTGAAAGTGCTGCCGCGTTATGCAGATTTGGTTCAAGGATTGTGGATTGCGAAGAGCTCCTTGTTGCATGAAGGCGAAGCTGCTCTGTATAGAGACTATCTTCTTTATCTATTCAGTATGAATCCCATAATTCCAACAGAGAGATTGAGGATGTTAAATTACACTGGTCTAAAATCTATACTTGTTCCATTGGCTATTGAAAGGCGCATCCTCAAGCACTGGAAGTTCAAAGAGTCTACTGATTTTATCTTTATTAGAAACAACCCAAAAATTGTGGATGAGCAGGAAAAGGCTTGGTTGGTACGATGGAATAATATTAAGAACTCTTTAGGTGAAAGGGTGCATGTCCCTACTCCAAGTGGAAAAAGAGCTAAAGTGGTCGATGGTGTGCATGGAGGCAAAGATAAGCCTGTGAATACAGCAGTGTCAACACTGCCAAGTGAGACACTTGAGCTTCTTCCAAAGATTCTCTTGAAAATTTTCCAGGATCAAAAAATTCGTAGGTAAATACCTTGCCGATATTCCATGTTCAGTAGCTTGTCAGTTGCAAGATTATTTTCAGCATTCATAGTCACGCATGGATGTTACTTAAAGCATTTGACTGCTATACATATATGTATTTTATGGTTGTATGATTTGAATTTATGTGCTTGCAGTATAAACTCAGTTATCAATGGATTAAGGGGCTTGGCAATCAGTAACTCCTCTCGTCCAAGAGAAGACCCTAGAACTAGAGCGATCATCAATGCTGCTACTAATGGTGCATCTGCCCCTGTAACTGAGCTCCAATCTATTGTGAGTCAAATCACAGTGGATGTACATGGTGTATATATTCTGAAATCTTCTGGAAGTTCGGATCTCCAGCAATTAAGGTTATGCACTCTGCAAGCCTTGTTATTTTGCCTTTATTTACATATTCCCAAAATTGCACTTACATTAGACATGTTTCTTGTGGCAGAGATGTTGTCATTGATCTTTTCAGGGGCAAAGAACCTAATGCAAAGCTCAGTAAACAGGAGATACGCATAGCTGCTAAAACTCGTCTCCAGAAGGATATTACTGATTCCGACTATTATCAGGTCAGTGCAATAGTTTCAACAATTTTTCGTTTTTGAAAATGGAGAGATAAATTCTGTGTCATATTTGGTTAGACCAATTTAATGGGTTATATTTAAGAGTGAGCTATCACTTCCCTACATATGATCATTGTTCTAAATTGGTGATTACCCTAGATTATTTTTCTGATGTTTAGGTCGGATTTTTGTATTGATTGATCTGTTCATGATTATTCATCCATAGTACTTGGATGTCACTTTAAAGTTACAACTTATCCAACAACTGGAATGAAAAGCCGATAATATTATGGGAAGAAGTTAATGAAGAAATATAATGAAAAAGGATTTTCACGTATTTTTCTTTCGAGTTAGAAAAAGTTTGTGGTAATTATTAGATAGTTGTTATAAAGGATTTTAGAGAAGAAAAGACATGCATAATGTAGGTTTATGTCAGAGTAGACTGGTATGCTTTCTTATTGTAACTTATTATTTTAATTTATGAGGATATATATGATAAGTTCAAAGCTTGAATTGTAAAGAGAAACTAAATTTTTTAAATTAAACAGAGCTGAGACAGAATATGAAATGCAATTTCAACTGTTACTAAAGAAATGAGGGAATAATCAAGTTAAATGGATGGTTAATCCTTGGATGTAAGATGTTGGATGCCTCTTATTCAACAAGGAAATATTGACGATGATAGGATAAATAATAAGTGACTAAAATTGGAGAGAAGTTTTTGGAGTGTTTGTGTTTGTCGCCTCTTTGGATTAAAAGAAAAAATTTATAGGATTGCAGTACACAACCAAATATACTTAGACTAACAATGGCTGCTCAAAAATATACATATATAACTTAGATGAAGTTGCTATAAAGGTAATATTATCTGAAAGCAATTGTGTGTATCTCTAGAAAATATGGTTAAATGGTATGAACATTTTCCAAAAGAACTGACAGCTTTAGTAGTTGGACAAGTTGAATCAATTGGAATGTGGACTAGGAGGAGCCCGGAGAAACTATTGCATTTTATCAAATGTGATTTAGAGCTTTTGGATATTTCTGAGATAACTTTATATAACTTAAATGATGAGATAAGATTCATCTAGCATATTTTCAAATAATTGAGACCCATGGTTCGTTCTTGTGGTAAACTTGTTATATTGTTAATTCAACAAACTAAAGCTTTAGCATATTTAAGCTGGAATATCATCCAATTTGGAGTTCGAAAAATGAACATAACCTAATAATGCCTTCTAAAAATAGAAAGAAGATACTGATGCCCTTATCTTAGCAGAGGATGTAATTTTGAAACAAAACAAAATTATAGCTCAGGAGATGCAAGCTTCTTTTTTTTTTTTTTTTTTTTTTGATATTAGAGGCATTTCTGTTTTTTCATGTAGATGATTTGTTTCAGTTTCAGGATATACTATTTTTTTCTTTTGCTTTCCTCTTCATCTAGCTGTAGAGGTGCCCAAAAGACGATAAGCTATGTGCTCCGACACTTAACTTGAACTAAAAACATAACAAAAATGATTAATCAGGTTGGGTAATGCCGAACATGGGACGACTGGCCCGGCCCCACGGAAGTTTCACACCGGCTGTCAAGATAAATCGAAAAGCTCTTGCGGCGGGCGATCCAGAAGCCCAACATCTCATGGTTGCGTGCTCCATTTGGAGAAAAAATTCCTATAAAAGTCACCGTAATTAGGGATCAAACCGCGGGTGCTTGGGAGACAACTCGCCTTTTTGCTGTACCATAACCCCGGGGACTGAACTAGAAACATAACAGAATCTAGAGCGAGTGATTATTAAAATAGTGAAGTTAATCATCATCACTCTTTTCCTTCTGCTGTGGGTTTAATGGAATTATATCATATATGTGGTCTTGCATATTATCTTGCCAATCTTTCGTTATGATGTTCGATTATTTGCAGGTAATACGCGAGCTGTGCGATTCTAGCAAAGGATCATGGGTACTGAAAAGCGGAGACCAGTGATCGAAGACATCATGATGGATACTCGGATGTGAATAAAAATATGGAGATTACTTCCTTTTTTCGGTGAGCATCAAATGTTGGCTTTATATTATTTGAAACAACCTGCTATCTTGAATTTAATTTTCACTTTTAAAAAATCTACAACAGTATTCTATTCCATTTAAATATTTGTTGAAACTGATTTCTTTCACACATTATTAAAGTATAATAATATCGTTCTTTGCCCATCACTTAACCATTTAAACATGCTCTTTGTGATTGCTTTTCATTGTTTTAGAAAGTAATCTTGATCCTCCTCATTAGCTCACTCGATAATCCTTGTTTGTTCAAGTCATTGGCTGATTGTTTGTTCGTTGGCGACCTTGACTGGTTTTCGATCATTTCCCTATTTTTCTTCTTGTCTTCCTTTTTTTCCTCATTTACTCTCAACACATTTAGATTTTTTTTTTTCCTTCAGATTTTATGACTTTTTTCGTGATTGTAATATATAAAAATGTTTTATTTGTCGTTATTGTCTACTTATCAATTAAAACGTCTTCAAAATATGCAATTGTCATACATGATAGCCTAGGCGCCTAGAGCTATCTTTTATACCTTTGATGCTGCATCTTGCAAGTAATATGCTTTAACAAAATTCTTCAGTTGCCCCGGGAAGCACTCGCCACTTGCCACTTGCCTGAGCATATGTGAACCTAGGCGAGTGTTTAACCATTCCGTCCTAGTTCCAGTCTATCATGGGTGCCGTCTAGCACTATCGCACGACAAAACTCAATGTTTAGACATGATTTTTCTTTGCAAGTAAAAACTTTTTATCATCAAAAGATGATCCAGGATTTTGGTTGGATGCTTCTTTCAAAAATATTCTTGGCCAAATGATCAGGAGGCTAATTTGTCTAAATCTTTTTCGCTGGGAAATATTTTGATCTGTGATGCCTTGTACAATTCCAAAACAGTGTTCAGGTTAGGCGGCCAAGTTAGGGGAGGCTGAAGCCTCCCTCAGCCTCCCCTATGGGACACTTAGATTATGTTGTTTGTGACTTCGTCAGACATTCAATACAAATTCAAGTTTGTTAATATGCCGAGATTTTAGTTTCTAATGTTGAGGCACTTATCACTGCGGTTGATCGACTCTTCTCATCTTTTCTGTTAGGCAAAATTGCTCAGGTTTGCTCAGTTTTTTTCAGCCAAGAAGGCCACCACCACTACCATTGCGAGGTGTTAACAGTTGAAGTTCAATGTCACATCTTGCTTTCGTTTCTGGGTTTCTCGTATTGTTAGCCACTGGACGCTCGATGAACTCAGACGAACGCTGACGATTCGATTCACCTTTGGGAATTCTGCGATGCACAAAGGTAACTAATGCCCTTCATTATCTGGATTTGAACTCGATCTTTCAAGTTTAACTCGCTTGCTGCCATTATACTAAGTAATCTTTGCATAGTTTGAACTGAAGAACTTTGAATCGAACGCGATTTAACTATTAACTATTTTTGCATGGACCTCTTGTCCTTCGAAATTTTAACAAATTTATCTAGTTTTTTTTTATTTGAGGAAAATTTCATGTAGACGCTTATTGTCATTTTTAAATGCTCCTTGAAATTATAAATTATTGTTTTGCTTTTTATTGTTTCAATTTGTTGATGAAATACTCTATCCATTTAGATTTTTATCCGTTTGTTATTCCTCTATTATTTGTAAGGTGTATTTTAAAGTCTATCGCGGATTATTTATGTTAGACTTGGGAATTTAAAGAAAAAAGTTAAATCTAGTTTCCAGGTGTTAATTAATTTATAGATCTTAAATCATGTTGAATTTAGGAGAAAAAAAACTCGTAATTTTTTTTTTTTTTTTGCATATCACATTGCCTCACTGATATGATATAAAAAGAATAATTTATTTAATAAAATAATCTACTGATTTGTGATGTTTGATGATTAAAAGTCTAACCAAGTAATTATTAAATTGACTATATAAAATCGTTCTAAAAACAACAAAGACGTTTCGACTTCACTCGGGCCAACAGTTCGGTTCGATATTTATTCGAAACAAATAATGAAAAAATTGAAGAGAATAAAGAATTGTTAATATTTTAGATTAAAATTTACTTGGTCGCCTGGTATATTTAAATTTCGCTAATAGAATTAATTATTCTATTTTCGTTAAATTTTCATGGAATAAATGCCTTTTCGCCTTAAAAATAAATAAATAAATTTTATCATTAACAAATTCATCGCAGCTTTATATTATTTATTTATTGCAGGGTCGTTTAGATTTATCAATTTATTGTAGCATTTCTATTTTAATGTAAAATCAATTATCCGGGTCAGTGTGGAAACGTTGTGATGACGTAGATTCGATGAGAAGTCAACTTGATCATTTGTATTCATAAAAAATTTATAATTCTTACTTTATTTAGTATATGACTAAAAGTCAATCAAACCGCTTAAGGGCATAAGAGAGAAGCAAACCGATTAATTTCACAAAATGGTGACAGCCAAAGTAGCTATATTATGATTATCCTTTAGATTGTAAATTAAAAATGGATCTGGATTCCCCATGCTTTGCATACATGTGGAGGGTTGCATATGCTAAACATGGGCGACATTATTAATCTTACCACTATTTATATGAGGTTGACAAGAACCATCGAGTTCCCACGGGTGCCCAATTAATTAAAAAGGGACGGATTTATTACATTGGGATTGACAAGAACCATCGCGGTTGACAAGACTCATTTATCTTATGGGTAGCTCGGCCCGCGCAGCTATCCAGTCTAGCGTCATGAAAGCTCAACGAAAGGATCGACGAAGACCTTCCTCGGGGAGTTCTTGGGGCAAGAAACTCCCAATGCGCTAGCCGACCGACCCTGAGCAAGGTCGGTCGGGCGGTCCCGAGCATCTCCTAGCTCGGTCACCTAAATCCGTACCCGATCCAGGTCAGGGGCGGACAATCCAGTTGGACGCGGGACGACCCACGCTCCCTCAGCATCCCATAGACCTGACTACCCACAGAACTCAGATAGGGCCAGACAGACATAGCCCAATAGACCCTCGACTCAGGGCGTATCCTGCGCATCAACTCTCCCAGTCGGACGCGTGGAAGTCCACGCTCCCTGGCTATTACCCGACCCGGTCCTTGACACTCGGATCCGCCGGTCGGCACTCGGGCTACGGACTAGATCGTCCCTACACTGCTCTATATCATTACATCCAGGGTACTGTCTTGATGTCGGGGTACTATGTGTCTTGCCCATTTATGACACATCTAGCGGTCATCCCGCCGCTCCAGTACCGTCGTACTGCCCAAGCATCCCACGCCATGCCGCGGTACTTTCAGGTGCTCTTATACGAGCTGACAGATGTCATACCCCTGTCTCGTCGACACGAGCAGGGTTGTCAGCTCCCCTGGCTATATAAGCCCTCCACTCCTCATTCCACAGGTATGTGTGTGAGTTCTCTCTACTACCGCATTTCCATTTGCGCTACTATGTTTTTCCTCCAGATATTGACTTGACCGTCGGAGTGCCTTGTCGGGGAAACTCTCCGGCGGATTTGTTAACGGTCACTGTCTTGTAGGCCGGAGCTAGGTCGGGACCAGGTCAACGTTACCTCAGCCGCTCGTGCCACTCAGAAGACCATCCGACCCTTGGGACTTCCACCTCGCTTCGCGACAGGATCATGACGGTTCCACATTTTTTGGATGTCTGAATGACAAGCTGACATAGCGCAATTGGTTCTCAAGAAGTATAATTGTTTCTTTGGGCACGAGCTCAAATCATGGGACTGATAGAAATACCCTCCCTCTTGACACAGATGGTAAGTGCATATATTTTGTTCAAATCGGGTAGGGGTCGATCTCAAATTTTCACCACCTATAGAGGCCTCCGTCATGCGTTTATTATCTGTGCTCCTATTAAACTTTCCTCCATATGAAGTGAGGTCATTATCGGGGGTCGCAAAAAGTGGTGGGTTTCACTTTTTTTTTTATGTCTAAATGATAAGCTAGCGTAGTATGGTTGGTTATCAGGAGATAAAATTATTTCTTTGGGCATGAGTTCGAATCACTATGCTTATAGCCTTGTAATACCCTCCCTCTTGGGGCCTACTGTGTTTTTGAATTACCTCTTTATATTTTGTTATGAGGTCGATGATATTGGACCGTTTATGGGGAGTAAAATTATCTTTTACTTCCTTGGATGCGTGAATGACAAAAGGTATATTGGAGAAAATAATTCATTGCGTAATTATTTAGTTTCCTATAGTGGAATTGGCATATTAGAGGAAATAATTCATTGCGTAATTATTTAGTTTCCTATAGTGGAATTGTAAATATTCTGAAATAATTGCAAATCTCATAGATTAGACAGGTAATTAATTTTAGAATATTTTATTAATTATGATTGGGAAATCAACACGATCTTATACTTGTATATATATCTCACTTTTATGAGAAATAAAGTTGTGGTGTCATTGTTCATATTTCTACATGGTATCAGAGCGACGACTCTGACCTATTTTCTCTCCTTCTCTCAAAACTCTTTCTATGGCCTCTGAAGACTTCTCTACATCTTCCACTGCTCATACCACCATTCAAAATCTACCAGAGCCAAATAATCCTCTTGTTGCTGTCAACACTACAAACATCAGAAAGTTGACCACCTCCAACTACATCACGTGGAGCCTCCAAATTCGAAGTCTATTAGAAGGATATGATCTCTATGATTTTCTTGATGGTTCTCATCCGAGTCCTGCAACAACCATTACCGTCAATGGTAACTTGATTGCAAATCTTGCCTGCTCAACATGGAAGCGGTAGGATCGTCTTCTCTTCAGCGCACTCCTTGGTGCAGTCTCTCTACCCATCCAACCTCTTCTTGCCCGTACTACCACTTCTCGTGAGGCTTGGACTACTTTGGCTAATGTCTATGCAAAACCGTCTCGTGGTCACATCAAACAAATCAAGGATCAATTGAACAATTGTGTCAAGGGCTCCAAGACGATCTCTGAGTATATGCAATTCATCAAAAATCGGGTCGACGAACTTGCACTTCTGGGAAAACCTATTGACGATGAAGATATCATTGATAAGATCCTTGACGGCCTTGGGGAGGAATACAAAGGAATTATTGATGCAGTTAATGCTCGTGAAACATCAATCTCATATGATGAAATTCATGAAAAACTCATCAACAAGGAGGCATCTATCCAACAATCGCACGCATCAACAACACCCTTTCCAGCCACCGCCAATCTTGTCAATCAACGCAATAATCAATTGTGGCGACCATCTCCTTCTTCTTGGCGCCCTTCCACAACTACCGTTCACAATCAAAGACAACAATCCAATCCCCGACGCAACGATCGACCTCCACCACGCCCATATCTTGGATATTGTCAAGGATGTGGTACTCAAGGACACACTGTCAAAAGATGCTCTCTATTTCGACTTGTCGATGTTCAACCCTCACTGACTCTAACAACACAATTACAGGCTCCACGTCCTACTACACCATGGCAACCGCGTGCGAACTTTGCATCTCTTGAGACAACCGACAACCCCACATGGATGCTTGACAGTGGAGCATCACATCATGTCACCATGGACTTGAATAATCTATCGCTTCATACTCCTTATGCAGGGTCTGATGACGTTATGATCGGTGATAGCTCGGGTCTTCAAATTACCCACACTTGTTCTACTACTCTTCCTACTCCTACTCGCACTTTCAATTTGCAAAATATTCTTTGTGTGCCTAACATGAAAAAGAACCTCATTTCAATATACTAATTTTGCAACACTAATCATGTTCCTATTGAATTCTTACCCACTATTTTTCATGTGAAGGACCTCAGCACCGGGGCAATCCTTTTGACGGGTAATACTAAAGATGGGATCTATGAGTGGCCAACCTTCTCTCCAAAATTGTCTTCTCCGCTTATTGCCTTTTAAGGAATAAAAGTCACATCGTCTGAGTGGCACTCTAGATTAGGACATCCATCATCATCTATTTTTCAGAATATTATATCAACCATGTCTTTACCTTATTCTATGTCACAAAACTCTCATTGCAATGCATGCCTTAGCAATAAAAGTCACAAGCTTCCTTTTTCTACATCTACAATTGTTTCATCTTATCCTTTACAAGTTATATTTTCCGATGTTTGGACCTCACCTGTTTACTCTATTGATGATTTCAAATATTATGTTATTTTTGTTGATCATTTCACACGTTACACATGGTATTATCCCTTAAAGAAGAAATCTCAGGTCTATGATGGTTTTCGACGCTTTAAGGCACTAGTAGAAAATTATTTTAAATTTTCCATTATCACTCTTTACTCCGATAACGAGGGAGAATATCAAGCATTAGATGAATTTTTATCTCTACATGGAATTTCTCATCTTACTACTCCCCCACATACACCTGAACATAATGGTATTTCCGAACGACGACATCGACACATTGTTGAAACCGGTCTTTCTCTCCTCACTCATGCCTCACTTCCGATCACATACTGGACTTATGCCTTTACCACTGTCGTGTATCTCATTAATCGCATGCCCACACCCACACTCTCTCTTTCATCTCCTTATGAGTCTCTCTTTCACTCTCCACCAAACTACACAAAGCTCCGCATCTTTGGTTGTTTGTGCTATCTATGGCTTCGCCCATATTCTGGTCACAAACTTGAGTCTCGATCTATCCCTTGTGTGTTTGTTGGGTACTCCCTCACCCAAAGCGCATATCTCTGTCTTGATCCTTCCACTTCCAAAACCTACATATCTCGTCATGTCAAGTTTGTGGAATCTGTTTTTCCGTTCAAATCCATTCAAACTCACCTTCATCATCCCAGTCCAGATACACTTTCAACTTGGTTTCCATCAGCATCATATCTTCCTGCCAAGGTTGTGCCACTCACCATCCCCTCAACTGCCTTGCCCCCCGGTTCAGGTCCATCTCCATGTCCAATTACCGAAAGTCCTTCATCTGATTTTGTTGAACAGGCTAGCTACACCACCATTAGCACACAAGAACAACCCTCCCCTCCCTTGTCTCTCTCCTCAGACCCTTCTCTCCTAAACCTACCCACCAATACTCACACAATGACCACTCGAGCCAAAAACAATATCCATAAACCCCTTCAAAAACTTAATCTTACCGCTACCATCCCCTTACATCATCATACTGAGCCGCACTCGGTGACCCAAGCTCTTAAAGATCCTAAATGGCGTCAGGCAATGTCTGAGGAGTATGATGCTCTTGTACAGAATGAAACGTGAGAACTTATTCCGGCTGATTCAACAAGGAATATTGTTGGTTGTAAATAGATTTTTAGAATTAAACATTTACCTACGTCCTGGTATTGATTATCATGAAACATTCAGTCCTGTTGTCAAGCCTACCACTATTCGCTTGGTGCTCAGTCTTGCTGTTAGTCGTGGGTGGTCTCTTCGTCAACTTGATGTCAACAATGCTTTTTTGCAAGGTCATCTCCTTGAGGATTTTTTTATGGCACAACCACCGGGGTTTATTGATCTTGATAAGCCGACACATGTATGCAAGTTACGCAAGGCTATTTACGGTCTCAAACAAGCACCAAGAGCCTGGTACCATGAACTACGACAATTTCTTATAGCCTCCGGGTTTAAAAATTCTCATGCAGACACATCACTTTTTATCCTCAACAATGATGGCTTTCTAATCTATCTACTTGTATATGTCGATGACATAATTCTTACTGGCAGCAATGCTACTGCAGTTCAACAGTTTATCAGCCTTCTAGCCAAAAGATTTTCCATTAAAGATCTTGGAGATTTGAGCTACTTTCTTGGTGTTGAAGTTGTCCATATCTCCACTGGATTGGTTCTCTCTCAACGAAAATATATCACAGATCTTCTTTCTCGTACAAATATGACAGGGGCCAAACCTGTCACCACTCCTCTTGCCACTGAGTCAATACTTACAACCCTTTCTGGAACTCCATTAACTGATTCTTTTGAGTACCGAACCATTGCCGGCAGTCTCCAATATTTGTGCCTTACTCGTCTTGATATTGCATATGCAGTTAACAAGTTGTCTCAATTCATGCATCGACCCACTACTGATCATTGGAATGTTGTCAAACGCTTGCTTCGCTACCTTTCTGGTACAGCTAATCATGGTCTAGCATTGCGTCGTCAAACGGTATTTTCTCTTCATGCTTTTTCAGATGCTGATTGGGTTGGCAATAAGGATGACTATACCTCTACTAGTCCTTATATTGTGTATCTCGGTAGCAATCCCATATCATGGTCCTCTAAGAAACAACATACGGTTGCACGCTCCTCTACTGAAGCTGAATATCGTTCGGTTGCTGCTACAGCTGCTGAGTTACGATGACTTTGTTCTCTTCTATCTGAACTAGATGTTCATATTCCGACAGCTCCGGTTATCTATTGTGACAATATTGGTGCAATTCACTTTTGTTCTAATCCTGTCTTCCATTCGCGCATGAAGCACATTGCGATTGATTATCATTTTATTAGAGATCAAGTACAAAGTGGAGCTTTACGTGTCACTCATGTCTCCTCCGAGGATCAATTAGCGGATATCTTGACTAAGCCCCTTCCGCGGACTCGATTTCAATTTTTAAAGACCAAGATTGAAATCTCCACAGAAGCTCCATCTTGAGGGGGCATATTGGAGGAAATAATTCATTGCGTAATTATTTAGTTTCCTATAGTGGAATTGGCATATTAGAGGAAATAATTCATTGCGTAATTATTTAGTTTCCTATAGTGGAATTGTAAATATTCTGAAATAATTGCAAATCTCATAGATTAGACAGGTAATTAATTTTAGAATATTTTATTAATTATGATTGGGAAATCAACCCGATCTTATACTTGTATATATATCTCACTTTTATGAGATATAAAGTTGTGGTGTCATTGTTCATATTTCTACAGAATTTAACATTAACCCTCGTTTTTTTTATAAATCGACTAATTTTGAAAGTGATCGGTCTGATCCTATGAAAATTTTCTACCGATTATCAAGGTAAATTCGAAAAGCGATAAGTGATTTAGATAGATTTTGTCAAGTTTTGACATCCAGATCTTAAGATGGTAACATTTATATCCTAACTATCAGTCCATTTCGTGAAGACACTCTAGACCCTTTTGTGCATGAAGTGAAAGGGGGATAGTGTCTTAGGAGAAGGGCACGTAATAGGTTATAGGTCTAATTAATTTTCGCATTTGACTAAAGCAAAGGTAACTGAGGATTAGGTCGTTGCACCCATAGATAGCTTGTAGTTTCATGAGGACACAACAAAGACATTGATCCTGTCGCCGAGCGGAGTGGGGCCGCAACCGGATGACGGTGTAGAGATGAATGACGTGGATGCTGACTGGATGCCCTGGCTCAGAATGACTCAGTGAGTGGGGGGTGTCGTCCGACCGGACGTAAGTGGATGTCGTCTGGTGAACCGCCGACCGAATGGAAGTAGACCTGCGGGGAAGATAGGTGTCGTCCGACCGGACGTAAGTGGATGTCGCCTGGTGAACCGCCGACCGAATGGAAGTAGACCTGCGGGGAAGATGACCGTTAGCAACCTAGCCGGGAAGCGTCCCGACAAGGCACTCCGACGGTCAAGTCAGTACTCCGATGAACAGGAAAAATAATGGAGCACTGTAGATGAGGGGCTTCGCGCGTGTCCCTGATAATGAGGAGGGGAGTGGCTTATATAGCCGGGGAAAAGGACCAAGTCTGACATTGTCAGGATTCTCTGACCGGGTCAGGGAATATTGTATGATTATGTCGACTGCTAGCCAACATTCCTTGTCGTATGTTATTTGTCTTATGTGAGGGCAAAGAACGGTTTCCGTACACCTCCGACCGGCGCCGCCTGGCACCAACGGCGCGACAGGTCGGCGTGCCAGGAAGTGTCAGTGTCAGTTCACACGAGTGGTGACAGCCTGTTTCTGCAGTTGGTGCAGCTATATTTTGTCGTTATCCCTGGGTGATTCCGGGAGAGAGTGCCCGAGTGGGCGCCGGGCGTGCAAGCCTGGGGGACTATGTATGTGAAGGGTTGCCGGGCGGATGCACCCGAACGATTAGGCGTGGGGCCCTTATATGGCCGGGCGGCAGTACCCGGGAAAGAGGGCGTAGAAACCGGGCGGAAGTGCCCTGATAAACGAGGTATAATAACCTTATGATGGAAGGCCGGGATTGACCGGCCGGATGAACCGCTGCATTTATTCTGACCGGCCGCCTTGAGTCCGACCGGCCGGCAGAAACACTAGGATCGGCTAGGGTGTTTGTCAAGCTGGCTATCCGTACAATGACGTGGACCCTGAAGCTGGCCAGGCCGTTTGCCACGTTGGCTGTCCGTACAGTGCCAAAGATAGGGCAGGATCAATAGCCTTCCCCTCGAGTCTAGTCGAAGGAGGCGATCAGTCCGACTGACTGGACTGTTTGTGTACAACCACTTTGCGGCCGAGCTACTTTTGCCCGTTTAATATCCGGCCGGCTTAACATGATGCTCAACAGCTGGTGTTGATAAGGTCTGAGTGGGCAAACAGTTCCTTGCCGCTGACCGGAACGTGGGTAGCCACGCATCCGTGTGCGATGTATTGCGCGAGTCGCCTAGGTGGACTAAGATTGTTGATCAAGAGGGACGTGAGTCGCCACGCGCCATCTTGTTTAGTGAAGACGTTCGACCGGACGAGGAGTAATAGGGGAGCGTGGGCCGCCACGCATTCCCGGCTAATCACTGATACGAAGAAGAATTCTGAGCAGATAAAAATTTTGTCCGGGAGGAACGTGGGCTGCCACGTGTCCTCATAAATTGTCCCGCATAGGCAAAATAATTATTCCCGATTGAAAGGAGCGTGGGTCGCCACGCGTCTGTAAACTGTGTATGTGTCCGACCGGACGAGTGTTGTTAGTTGGTGAGAGAGTGGTTTGCCACTTGTCGTCGATTTATAGGCTGCGTGTTGATGACGCTTGGTCGGGTGAACGTTTGTCTTGGATCGCAAAGAATGTGGAGTGCCACGCGCCCCAAGACGATTTTCCTGTGATCTCCTGTGTCGGTCAATTAATGGAGACGTGACATTCTAAGTCGAATGAGGCGATGTGACGTGCCCGATGCGACCGGCGCCTTAACGGCATCACATCCGCTTTAATGATCCAGGCCACGTGGCGCACGCTGGTTGGACGACCGGGATACGATTTATCCCCATGATTACAAGCTTTTAATGGCCATTAACGCGCTTAATTCTTTCCGCCACACGGCAGCTTCTGGCTGGCCGAACGGACAGCGCGCCTTGTCGCCGTTGCAGACGACGTCAGCGCCTGCGGCGCGTCTTTTCGAGGCTGATCGTGTGACGCCTCAACGGCCTGGATGAGGCGATCGCCGTCCACGTGGATCGTCATCGGACGGTCGCCCGCCTTCCAGCCTTCCTATAAATAGGCCTTCAGGGTCGGCGGAGCCCTGATTTGCTTTCGCCGCTCTCTCTCTAGCTCACCGCTTCTCGCTCCTCGCCGTCGTCTTCGCTCATCGCCGCCGTTTTCGCGCTTCATCGCCGGTTTTCTAACTCTTTTCGCTGCCACCTGCGGTCAGATTCTCCCCTTTCTTCCTTTCTTTCTGCTCCATGGCTGCTTCTCTGTGGTATACCTCCGTCGAGTCTACCCTTACCGACGAGACCATCTCCGACCTCCGATTAGCTTACGATATTCCAAAAGACTACCGCATTGCGGTTCCGACTTTGGCCGACAGACCGCACAAGCCCCCGGCCGGCTTCTTTGTGTTTTTCCGGGACCAACATACGTCTGGCCTGCGCTACCCTCTTCATCCCTTCATTGTAGAGTTCTGTAACTTTTTCCATGTGCCTATCTTCCAGCTTTCTCCCAATGCCGTTCGTATACTATGTAACCTAATAGTTCTCTTTACCCTTTACCGAATCCCCCTCCGATCGGAGGTTCTTTACTTCTTTTATTATCCGAAGAAACAGGAGGCCGGGAATTTCTTTCTCCAAGCCCGGGCCAAATTATCCATAGTGGAGAATATTCCTTCATCGAATAAGGGGTGGAAAACCCATTTTTTCTTCATAAGCCCTCCGACCAGCCCTGGGTTCCCGATCGGATGGGTTGAAGACATGCCCCCTATACCTCCCTTAAGAAATTTTAAGTCCGACCCCTTATTTATAATGGATGTTTCTCGACTCGGGGGTCTCCGCTTCGACGGCATGAAACTTCTTAACGACGCCGTCTTGTATATATTTGGGCTAAGGCGAGTGTCTGCCGCCCTGCCCGACACCTTCTGTAAGTCATTTTTCGTTTCGTACTTCTTTCTCCCTAACTTAATATCTTCTGATTTTGTAGCCAAGATGATGTGGGAAGCGGCCCTCGATGAGGCCATGGGCATGGCAGACGAAGAAATAAACGCCCGGGCGGCCGAGCAACTGCGTCTGCGCCAGGCCGGTTGCCCGACCAACCCCCGATTCCTGAGAGCGCGGAGCCCGCCCCTCCGGCTCCTGCCCAACCAGCGGTGACCGGTTCTGTGGAGCCGGTCGGCTCATCGAAATCTCCTGCCCCCGCAAGATCCTCCGGCAAGCAGAAGGTTCGGCCTTCCCTGCAGAAGTCCCTGCCTTCCAAGCGGAAGGCTAGTGCTTCTATCCGTATTGAGGAACCGGCGGAGGTGGACCTATCCTCTTCTGATTCTCCTGACCCGCAACCTTTGCAGAAGCGCCCGAGGACTTCTGCGTCAGGCTCTCGCTCCCAGCCTGCAGAGGCAGCTGCCAGTCCGGCTAGAGAGAGCCGGTCAGCTGAAGCGCCGGGTTCGTCGCGCTCGGGGGGACAACGTCCCCAGACGGGTGGCTATGGCGTATATCTCCCCTCGGCCGACCCAGTGGCCCCCTTCGAAGTCCAGCAGCGGCTTACCCTTTATGGGGAATTGGCGGACTGTTGGGAGCAGGGTATGAGGGAGGGGACTTCCAGACCCCCGATCCGACTGGCCGATCAATTCATTCAGGACGCTACGCATGTAAGTCCAATGCTTCCCTGCTTAACTAACTTGCCTTTTTCTAACATTCTTATTGTAGTTTTGGGCCTCCTGCTCGAGCGTCGCCTATGCCTTGGTTACCAACACCAGGGGACGCCGAGCGGCCGAGCGGCGGATCGAGGAAGGGGAGCTCCGCCAGGCGCATGCGAACTTACCGGCCGGCGAGGAGGGCACCGCTATCCTCCGTTCGGAGATACTGGACCTTAAGGAGAAACTCCGTTCCGCCGAGGCGCGACTGACGGAGGAAATCACCCGAGCGGAGGTAGCCGAGCGGGCGTATGCCCGGTCTTCCTCCTTGCACGCGACCCTTAAGGAGGAGAGGAAGAAGGCTCTGGATAGGCAGCGCCGTGCCCGATCGGACCTCGACAAGAAGGCTGTCGAGGTCCAAGCCTTGAAGGCGGAACTAGACACGCTGATGAGGTCTTCGGAGGAGCTCCGGACGACCTTGAACGAAAAAGAGCAGGAGCTGGCGACTCGGGAGTCGGACTTGAATGCCAAGGAGAAGACTTTAGACTCACGAGGAGACGAGCTCCGTCTGTCTGAAGGACTGCTGGCTTCTCAAGCCGTTGCCTTGGAGGACAAGGACAAGGAGTTAGCTAACCTCCGGGCGGAAATTGACAGCCTGAAGCTGTACCAAGCAGGCGAGCCCGCCCGGATGGACGCACATCGCCTGGCTTACATCAACTCCAAAGAGTTCGGCCAGCAGCTGGGCAAGCGGACATCTAATATGTTCCAGATGGGCCTTAACAGCGCTGTTCTGCAGCTCCAAGAGAGCGGCCATCTGCCTGCCGACCTTCCTGCCAATGCCGTCCTAGTGAGCCGGGTCAAGGAGCTACTCCCTAAAGACTTCTTCCAGCCTTTTACCTAATTTTAATCATGTAATCTTGAGCCGCCGATTGGGGCTCTCTTTTTTTGTAATGCTTCCGAGTAAGCAGCAATGAAAAGCCTTTTCCTTCGTGTCACTTTTAGATAGCGACTAAGCAGATGCTGCTGATCGGCTAGCCGGGTGGGGGATATGGATCGCCTTAAGCCCGACCAGAGAGCCGAATTAAGCGCAGGAAAAATGGTTAAGGTAGACGACTGGTTGATCTGATTAAGGTGAGTCACCACACGTCCGACCGGATTCAGATTAAGGCTTCTGGGTGGGCTGTTGTTTTAATCAGTCGCTGACCCAGGCTTCTGAAGGGAATCAATCTTCCGCGTGGAACGCCACGCATCCGACCGGACACCTCTTCAGGCTTCCGGATGGACCTATCTTCCGCGTGGGCCGCCACGCTTCCGACCGGGAACCAATCCAGGCTTCCGAGTGGGTTGACTCTTCCAGTCAGTCGCCGACTCAGGCTTCCAAAGGGAACCAATCTTCTGCGTGGGACGCCACGCATCCGACCGGACACCGTTTAGGCTTCCGGATGGGCCAATCTTTCACGTGGGTCGCCACGCTTCCGACCGGGAACCAGTCCAGGCTTCCGAGTGGGCTGACGCTTCCAGTCAGTCGCCGACTCAGGCTTCCAAAGGGAACCCATCTTCTGCGTGGGACACCACGCATCCGACCGGACACCGCATTAGGCTTCCGGATGGGCCCATCTTCCACGTGGGACACCAAGTCGCCCAAAAACGGCGGTGATTTAAGAAATTAAGTAAAGAAGATCAAAAAAACCCTATTTCCCCTTACCATGAGCACCGAACGACGAACAAGACCAGATCAGCGATGCCAACTTTGAATAAATCATAATTTCCCAACGGGAAAAATACATCTTCGATTCGACGATGAGATTAAAGAAAAAGTAGATACATCTTCGATTCGACGATGAGATTAATGAAAAAAAAATAGATACATCCTCGATTCGACGATGAGATCAAAGAAAAAAAAATAGAGGTATGTTTAGGGAACTCACGGCTTGGAGAGCGAAGGCTTGCCCTGATCGACGAGCTGGAGAGCCAAAGCGAGGAAACTCCAGGCGTTCTCCCGGGCGCCGCCCGTGCCTACGTCCAAACGATCGCCGAGGAGGTCGGCGTCCACATCTTCCATCTCCCCGACAAAGAGCGATCTCGCCGGCCACTTTTGTCACGCCCCGAGACCCAGGAGCCGCTGATCCAATATAAAATCGGACAACACCTCCCCTGTCCGGCGGACAATTTACACATACACAGAACACGACCACGCAGTTTAATTGGCCTCAGGCCTCAAAATAGATATAAACACAACATATAAATACCAGACAACTAGGTAAATCATACCTGACTGCGGACCGGTCCAACTTAGGACAGAACAACCAATACAACAACCCCTTAGGGCACACGACACACTCGTAATACATATACAAATCGCTAAGGACATATGAAACAAATACACTGTCTAGTACAAACACATAACCCTGTCGTCACGATGGGTAGGGACTGGCTGCTGGGCTCTTCTGGCGACTCCAAGTATCTCAACCTGAAATAAAAATATATGGCAACGGTGTGAGTCCATAAACTCAGCGAATACCCAACAGATATGCATAGAAGGTTATACCAACAATAAGAGTTCAGCTAATACAGACTCATATCAACAGTAGGGAAAGACTAGTACTGAACATACTGAGGTAGATACATACCTGAATCCATCTAACCTGTACAGAGGGTAAGAAATACCAGTGGAATCCCAATAGACATATAATCACAGATAACAGGTCTCCAGAATATGCAATGTCAAACAAGTGCAGCAAACAATGCACAATGCAAAATATGCACATGGTGCAATGACATGTGTCACCCCCTAGTCCCAGTCAGGATCGTCCACAACGTCCGCGTGGGTAGAGCTGTGACAACCTGTACCCAGTCAGGACATGGTCCACAACGTCCGCGTGGGTCGGCATGCAACAATGCAAGGATGGTGCATGCCCCAAACATATAAAGCACCCTGATGCAATGACATGTGTCACCCCCTAGTCCCAGTCAGGATTGTCCATAACGTCCGCGTGGGTAGAGCTGTGACAACCTGTACCCAGTCAGGACATCGTCCACAACGTCCGCGTGGGTCAGCATGCAATAATGCAGAGATGGTGTATGATAGATACACATACCTCCCTCCCAAGTCCTCAGTATACTAAGTCTCAGTCTGAAATCCTATAATAGGAAATACAGGTAACTTACAAGGTATACTGACCGGAAAACTACCAATCCCTCAAGGTCAAAGGCAGGAGATACACCACTATCTCTAAGCATATATATAGATATGACAATATCCGAGACTGTATGGAACAAACAGCATCATAACTCAGGGATAAACTACATGTATCCAGAACAGGCACAATAACTCAGAGATGAACAACAAGTATCCAGAACAGGCATAATAAACAGGGATAGCGTATAATCTTACTGCTATCTATAACAGTCTATGCATAATCACATGACAATATCAAAAGAGATAAGTCAAAGGGTACCCGCCTTAAACGAAGAAACTCGTACGTAGAGAACCCCTTGCGTCCAGGTATCCGTATCTGATCAACGTCCTGTATCATAAATCAAAACTTAGCTATCTTAACAAATGATAACTAGTTAAACCCAACCCCAATCATAGTTAAAACTCATCCTTATGTAAGGGTCACTAATTAGCCTTAATTAGTGCTTATTTTCTAATTAGGTTGAATCATAGTTCCAGTTTAGATTTAACCGCAGTTTAAACCCAATTGGTTACCACAACCTTGCTCTAGACCTAGTCCAACTCACCATACGGGTTGAGCATAGGATCAAAGAAATCAAACCAAACCATCACTCCTAATCCCATTGTTGCTCATGGCACAATGCATCACACCAACCACAAATACACAACTCAATCTTAGCCAACCAACTCACGACACCAGTTTTCAAACCCAACAACAACCCACTCAAAAATAAATTAAGGATCCTCACGGCAAGCTCAAACCTAAATATATCTACATCATCATCAACTGACATCATTGATCCCCAAAGCAAAAATCCTTACCAGGATCACAGGGCTATCTAAACCCCTAAACCGATCATGAGAAGAACACCATAACTAGCTTACCTATATTGATCCCAAACCGAGCAATAAGAACTTTACAGCATCCTAAATCAATTCCCCAAACACAATTCAAATTAGAAAACAGGGCTACGATTCCAAATCAAATCAACACAAGAGCTATTCAATGAAGTTGGTATTACAAACGCTCATCCAAAACCCACAATCAACAATCCAATACTTGATCCATAGCCCCGAATCAAACTCCAAATTCTGACTACCCATTATCATCTGATCCAAAGGAAACCTATTCAACCAGAAATCTTACCTAGGGCTTGCGCCGTTGCTTCTCGATGCTTTGATCCAGAGAGATCCTGCGGAAGGACGACGAAGCCCAAAAATC
The DNA here is from genome assembly GCA_024364735.1 of Boesenbergia rotunda. Lineage (NCBI taxonomy): Eukaryota > Viridiplantae > Streptophyta > Magnoliopsida > Zingiberales > Zingiberaceae > Boesenbergia > Boesenbergia rotunda. Next base: position 135,604 of record JAGFNQ010003430.1, on the reverse strand, counting down.
CACAAGCAGAGTGCCAAGGCTTCGTCTTCTTTTCTCCCCGCAACCTCCCTTGGGGTCGGCCCTCCCCGGCCCTAGATCCCTGATCCAGTGGTGTAGGGCGCTGCGTCGCTCAAACGACAGAGAGGTGGGAGGAGGCGGTCGACCGTGGCTTTTGCTACGGCTATGTCACGCGCGAAGTGGAAGAGAACGAAGGAGGAAGGAAAGCGGGCGGCGCATCTGTTGCTTCGGCAATGGTTAGGGCTCGCGAGGGAATAAGAGTAGAAGAGGGGGATCGGGTTGGTGGCTGCGGCGCAAGGAGAGGAAGGGAGAACAAATGGTTTTGGTCGATTAAAACCTAGGTCAAACTTTAATCAAATATATAAACTCTAATCAAATATATATATATATATATATATATATATATGTATATATATATATATATATATATATATATATATATATATATATATATATGTATATATATATTAAACTTCTCCTCCAATAAATTAAACAACCTAATTATATTGTTTTATTTATCCGATTTATCCTCGTAAATTCCACCAAGGGTTTCCGAAAAATTTCTGAAAAATTTTACATCGTATTCTACAAGATTATTTTCTTGATTTAAATTTTAGAATTACTTGCCGTATTTTACAACTTTGCATTGAGAATCCGAAAGGAATCAATCGCCCGCCTTTTATATACTCCCCCCGTGAAACGAGGGCAGATCCTCTGCTCAAAAAAAAATCTGTCCCGCCTGTCCCACTCTCCGACGACGATCGGTGAGTCGTCCGATCGCCGATTAAACATCATTGACGGCCGACCACCGCCTTGAACAAAACTTTACCCTAAGTGGTACGGTGAACTCGTCGGGATAACCGCAATTGCGATCTTATCAATTCACCGTCGAATCCAACGAGATTGCAATTGCAGCGATTCCGACCGATTTACTGTTCTTCTAGGATATTATTTGATTCGGTACGATGATTAAAATCCATCGGTGGTGCCCAATCACATATCGGATGACTTGTCAGCCATCGCCGGGAGCAGGACAAGCGGGACAGACACATTTTTGCGACAGGGGATTCCAATTGCCCGTGAAACAACAATTGAGATCCTCTGTCCCAAAAAAGCGTATGTCCCGCTTGTCTCGCTCCCCGTCGACGGCCGGTGAATCGTTCGATTGGTGATCAGACACAGCCGATAGATTTTGATCGTCGTACCGAATCAAATGATATCCTAGGAGAACGATGAATCGATTGGAATCGCTGGAATTGCAATCTTATTGAATTCGACGTGAATCCGATGAGATCACAATTGAGGCGATCTCGACAGGTTCACCGTACCCCCAAGGTATAATTTTGTTCAGGGCGGCGGCCGGAGGCTGCCGGTAGTGTCCGATCGATAATTGAACGACTCGTCGGCCGTCGTTGGGGAGCAGGACTGGAGCTTTTTTTGGGAGAGAGGATCTGCCCTTGTGAAACAGTGATTTTCTAGTACATTCTCGATATATTATTATTATTATTATTTATAATGTTATCTTTCATATAAATTTTCATTCGATTGAGGATTAAATTGTAATTATAAGGAATAGACAATTATTCAATTAAATGATATTGAATATGTTATTTCACCTTTTTTTTCAAGAAATAAGTGAGATATTTTTTTATAAAATTACGCTCAATTTAATACCTGATAATTCCATCAAAATCACTTTGTTAGTTGGGGGAAAATGAGCACGAATTGGATTTTTTAAAATTTAATTATTTGAAAAGTGGAGAAAAAAAATATGTGCATTGTCAATTTAGCCCGAGTCACTTTGCAATCAAACGAGAGAGCAAGTTTGAAACTTTGAATTCCAGTTGAAGGGAATATATCTCCTGTGCAAGTTTCATCGTGCATTTAACACATGTACTCCCTTATGAATCTCTTCCCATCGACGTGGGATTGTCGTTGGGGTTGTTAACGTGACGGTTTCATGTCTGAATGATGTGCCGAGACTTGACATAGATGTTAAGCGCATGATAATTTATCCAAATCGGGCAAAGGTCAATCTCAAGATTTCACCATCTACAAAGGCTCCATTATATGCTTGTCACCTGTGCTTCTGTTAAATCTTCCTCCATATGACGTTGGATCATTGTAGGGGAGACTATTAATGCGGCGGTTCCACATTTTTTGGATGTTTGAATGACAAGCTGACATAGCGCAAGTGGTTCTCAAGAAGTATAATTGTTTCTTTGGGCACGAGCTCAAATCATGGGACTGACAGAAATACCCTCCCTCTTGGCACAGATGGTAAGTGCATGCTATTTTATTTAAATCGGGTAGGGGTCGATCTCAAAATTGCACCACCTACAGAGGCCTCCGTCATGCATTTATTATCTGTGCTCCTATTAAACTTTCCTCCATATGAAGTGAGGTCATTATAGGAGGTCGCAAAACGTGGCGGGTTTCACTTTTTTTTTTTTTTTTTGATGTCTAATAGATAAGCTGGCATAGTATGGTTGGTTCTTCGGAGATAAAATTATTTATTTGGGCATGAGTTCGAATCACTATGCTTACAGCCTTGTAATATCCTCCCTCTTAGAGGCCTATTGTGTATTTGATTTAACCGTCTTTTTTTTTTTTTTTTTTGATGTCTAATAGATAAGCTGGCATAGTATGGTTGGTTCTTCGGAGATAAAATTATTTATTTGGGCATGAGTTCGAATCACTATGCTTACAGCCTTGTAATATCCTCCCTCTTAGAGGCCTATTGTGTATTTGATTTAACCGTCTTTTTTTTTTTTTTTGATGTCTAATAGATAAGCTGGCATAGTATGGTTGGTTCTTCGGAGATAAAATTATTTATTTGGGCATGAGTTCGAATCACTATGCTTACAGCCTTGTAATATCCTCCCTCTTAGAGGCCTATTGTGTATTTGATTTAACCGTCTTTTTTTTTTTTTTTTTTTGATGTCTAATAGATAAGCTGGCATAGTATGGTTGGTTCTTCGGAGATAAAATTATTTCTTTGGGCATGAGTTCGAATCACTATGCTTACAGCCTTGTAATATCCTCCCTCTTAGAGGCCTATTGTGTATTTGATTTAACCGTCTTTTTTTTTTTTTTTTTGATGTCTAATAGATAAGCTGGCATAGTATGGTTGGTTCTTCGGAGATAAAATTATTTCTTTGGGCATGAGTTCGAATCACTATGCTTACAGCCTTGTAATATCCTCCCTCTTAGAGGCCTATTGTGTATTTGATTTAACCGTCTTTTTTTTTTTTTTTTTGATGTCTAATAGATAAGCTGGCATAGTATGGTTGGTTCTTCGGAGATAAAATTATCATGAGTTCGAATCACTATGCTTACAGCCTTGTAATATCCTCCCTCTTAGAGGCCTATTGTGTATTTGCTTTAACCGTCTATATCTTGTTATGAGGCCGATGAAATTGAACCGTTTATGGTGAGTGAAATTATCTTTTGCTTCCTTGGATGCGTGAATGACAAAAGGTAAAATTTAACATTGACCTTTTTTTTTTATAATCCAAGTATCTAACTCTTCAAATCGATTAATTTTGAAAGTAATCGGTCTGATCATATGAAAATTTTCTACCGACTATCAAGGTAAATTCGAAAAGCGATAAGTGGTTTAGGTAGATTTTGTCAAGTTTTGACCTCCAGATCTTAAGATGATAACACTCATGTCCTAACTATCAGTCCATCCCGTGAAGATACTCTAGACCCTTTTTATTTTATTTACAAGGGGTATCCAGACTTACGCCCGACTAATTCACTTGGCTGACTGACCCTGCCCCACAGCCTTGAACGAGAGTCTCCACCGGTCAACGAGGGTAAATCGCGAGACGGTGACACATGGCGACTTTATCACTGATGATATACCGATGGCCCGACCACGCAGCAGCCTGTGATGATTTCTTCCGTCTGCATACTGCGCGCTCTACTAGGGAGGAATCGAACCCGGAAAGTAAGGAATCACCCAAGTGGGTCATTACCAATCGCGTCATGCCCACGGGGGCGCACTCTAGACCCTTTTGTGCATGAAGTGAAATGGGGATAGTGTCTTAGGAGAAGGGCACGTAATAGGTAATAGCTCTAATTAATTTTAGCATTTGACTAAAGCAAAGATAACTGAGGATTAGGTGGTTGCACCCATAGATAGCTTCAGGGGCGTAGCGACGTGGGGGCGAGGGGGTGCGACCGCCCCCTCTGACTTTTGGAGAGAAAAAAAATTAATATTATGAAAACAATTAAAAAAGGACTTAGCTATAAAATTTAAAAATGTTTGGATTTTTTAGAAAAAATCAATGAACCTTTCCTTCTTTTTTTTCTCACGCCATTTCTCACGTATTTATTTTCTCATGGGGGTTTTCACGCCGCCTCAGCTGTAGACGATTTTTTTCCCTTCTTGCAAATTTTTCCCCCCTTCCCTATCCCTTCCCCACCGAACCTTTTTTTTTCCTGCCCTCTTCCTTTTTCTTTTTTCCTCCTCTAATTCCTTTTCTTTTTTTTTTCTTTATCTCAAATTCTTCTTCCTCCTCTAATTTCCATTTTATTTTTTTAATCCTAATTTTATCCTCAAAATCTTTGTCGCACAGTGTTTTCGTTGTCATCCACGTTGTTGTCGTGGTACACCACACACTGTACGTCGTTGCTAGCGCCGTTGTCGTTTGCTACAAAGGCTATCATCATCGCTTCGTTGGCGCTCCACAACAAACGTTTTTTATTGAGGTAAAATTTTCTTACTTGATTTCTTTCCATTACTGATTTAAGTATTTAAAAAATTTATAGTGTTAATTTTACATATATTTATAATTTTATTTGCTAGTCAAGTATGTCAAATGTTTACAGATATTTGATTTGTTATATTAATATGATTAATTTTATTGACAATTAAATTTGATGTTTGATTTGACTTAATATGTCTATCAATGTATGTGAAAAATAAAAGATCATTCACCCTCAAATTAGTTTTATCAATTTTATTTGTTATTTATTTTTAATATGAATTATTGGAAAATTATGTTTCTAAAATATTATGTTATGTTGGAAAATGATAATCATTAAATTAGGTGATTATGTTTTTAAAATATTATATTGATGATCAATCAGGTGAAATAACAATGTTGAGGTATTTTAAAAAAATACGTCATGAACCTACTTCAAACAAATCATCTCCTCCTCTACCACCTCTTCCTAAAAATATATGAAGCTAATATATGACTTTTATTATATATTTTTTATATTATATTATTTTTGTTAATTTATTGAATTCGTCCCCTCTTATTAAAATTTCTGGCTACGTCACTCGATAGCTTGTAGTTTCATGAGGCACAACAAAGACATGAATATCGAACAAAGTAGCAAATTTAATAGAAAAATTAAGTAAATATCATTTTGATAGCAAATAAAAATATTTCTCAATAATTAAAAAACGTCTTTTAAAATAGTTTTTTCTTCAAAACTCTATATAAATATGTCAAAAAATGGGTAAATTATAATTAACATTTAAAAGTGTGTATATATATATATATATATATATATATATATATATATATATATATTTAAAAATATTTAAAAATCTAAAAAAATAATAGAAATCTTTTTAAGAAAAATAATATGTATACACGACATTTTAATAAAACTTTTTACATATTTTTTTTTTATAAATTTCTCTTTTTTTAAAAAAAATTAATTTCATCTTCTATCCCAATCTTTGCCTACTTGATAGCTCTATTTATTCAAAGGCGTAGATGAAAAAGGGAAATGAATTCATCGTGAAAATATATCCCAAGGGAAGAGACAAAAGACGAAGGATAAAACATAAACAAGGAGAAAGAGTGGGTGAAAATTTTTACCGTCAACCGACGGTATACCTGACGTCCGATCGTCAATTGGACACCGTCGGCGGCTTTCGGTCGCTATCCCGAACCAAACTATATCCTAAGAACATGATGAATTCGTCGGAGCTCGTCGTAATTGCGATCTTGCATCATTCACGATCGATTTCGACGGGTTTATTATTGTCGGCGATCCCGATGAGTTCATCGTTCCCTCAAGATATAATTTAATTCAGGACGACGATTAGAAGCCATCGGTATTGTTCGATTGACAATTAAATATCAAACGTATCGTCGATTAACGATCAAATTTTTTATAAAGAGATATCGATTAACGATTAAATTTTTTGCTGTTACGTTCACTTTTAATTATAAATCTTTTTTTTTTTACACGTACGAATCAGGGAAAAGTATTGCTATCCATTCTTTTTTTTTTTTTCATCCACATAAAACTGCGCCAAGACGGCCGTACTTGGTTCACCTTGACCGGCCGGGCCTGATTCACCTCCCGACCAAACTCAATGATGCCCGTCCAAACCGAATCACGGGTAGTCACTCCGCCACTAACTCTGACCAATCCCAATTTTATGATTTTAATATATTATATTACTATATATTAATATATAATATATAATATAGTTTATAATTTGACTGGCCAGTATTGGGACTCGGGCACGCGATGCCTGATCTCACCATTCGCCGCCCACAGAAACAGAGGGCCCCATCACAAAATTCATGCACAGTTACTATTGTCCACTGACGCAAGATCGGAATGTAAATGAGTTGAGTATGTCGTGAATTTTTCGGGTCTCGATTATAAAATAACATAAAATGTTGGAGTTATTTAGATTAAATTAACAAGTTCAATTTGGATCTTATTTCGAACTTGAAAAGATTATTGAGCTGAGCTTGAATTTAATAGTATTTAGTTCGTTTAAAGACACAAACATATTAATATATTAGTTAAAAGGCTCATTTATCTTATTATTTATATATATATAACTAAATATTACATTGATAATAAATATAATAATTTATTATTAATTATTATAATTAATTATCTTAAATAAATTTAAACTAAGCTCATTTAATTTTTAAATGAGATTTTTTAGTGGAACTCGAGCTATGTAATTTTATTACGAGCCGAACTCGGTTTTAAAAATTAAAGTTGGAATCAAATTCGAATCGAGCTCGAGTTTAGAGATAATGAATTAAGCCCGACCTTGAGGCTGTCGCCGTTTGACTCCCTACGCAAGAGATTGTAAAAAAATGATGAACCAGACCGCAGACAAATTGAACCTGGGATGACTGACCCGGTTCCACGGAAGTTTCCCATCGGTTATCAGGGTGAATCGGGAAGTGCTCGCGGTGAGCAGTTTAGAAGCCCAGCGTCCTAGGGTTCGTGCCTCATTTGGAGGAAAAATTCCTGCAAAATGCGCTGTAGCTGGGGATCGAACCGTGGATGCCTGGGTTAACAACTAGTTACCTACCGTTGCACCATAGCCCCGGGGGCCCCTACGCAAGAGATTGTAGGACAATGGTGTGGGGAACATTATATGATAATGTCATATTTTAGTGGGTTAGGAAAGTTCGTTTAGGGGTGTCAATTCGGATAGGTCGGGTTCATGTCAGGTTGGGAAAAAAAATTTTAAACTCTCAATCCGAACCCGACAAAAACCCGATTTCAACCCGAAACGCCCAAACCCGAACCCAACCCGAATAATCCGAAAAAACCGATTCAAAACGTCTTTTTTCGCTATTTTCCTTATAATTCTTCATTTTTATCTCAATACTCCATCATGATGATACTAATATTGATATTAATATACATAATAATATCTTAATTTTTAAAATAAAATTTGATTTAATTTTAAAAAATTCACGAAATATTAAATTCGGATTAACCCGAACCCGATCCAAAAATTTTCAACCTAAAACCCTCCAATCCGAATCCGATCCAAACTCGAATTTTTTCACCCCAAACTTGATTTTTTTTAGTCGATTTGAATTGAATAGTCGGATCGTGTTGATTTTTGACACCCTTAAATTCGTTCGATCCTACTTGTAACCACAATGTCTGCACAAGTTTTTCGATTTGTTTTTTTTAATTTTTCTTTTTTGATTTGCGATGAAATCGTTTAAGATTTTATCTTTCCGATTAAAAGGTTGAATTATTTTATTAAATATAAAAAAAATAAAATCAGAAAAACATTAAGTGCTGATAGACTCTGATGAAGGATAAAATTTCGTCATATTTTTTATTTTTATATAGAAAATATTATGTTTAAAAAAAATTATTTATAAATTTAAAAATGATATTATATTTTACATACAATGATTTCTGATAAATTAATCGTATCTTCTATAATATAGTTTGATTCAGAATAATAATCGAAGATGAACTATGATATCCGGACGATAATATATAAAATATCATATTATTTCTTTAAATTTTCAGATTTTGTCTTAAACGTATTATTATTCTTTATATATATATATATATATCAATATATATATATATATATATATATATATATATATATATATATATCAAACGATTTTCAGATTTTCTTTAAGCATCTAAATATTTTTCAAACGAATAGGATTAGGATAATGGCCGCACAGACGAACTTATCCCACCATTACCATTGGCCGCCCCCAGAAATAGAGGGCCCCACCACGAAATCCATGCGGAGTCCGGCACGCGATCCTGACCTCACATTGGCCGCCCACAGAAACGGAGGCCCCACCACGAAATCCACGCCGAGTCGGTGATATCCACTCACGTGAGAGATTACATGGCCGCATGAGCCATCATCCATGCGTGTCTCCGCATGCACATCCAAAAACCAACACGAAAGAAAAGAAAGAAAGAAGACGACAGATGGCAAGTCACGGGTCGCCATGTGCCTATGCGCCCAATCAGTCCGCACAAAAAGCCTGCACCGGACAGCAGCCAGTTGCCACCCCCTTCACGGGCTCCTCCGTTCTCCGTCCTTCCCCCCTTCCTCATCCCTCCAATGCTCCGCCGCAGTAAACGGACCCACTCCATCAATTTCACTGTGCCCTAGCTTCTCAAACTTGATCCATAATAATGGACCATGAACATTCTAATTGTACTAGCTCCTAAATTGAATATATTTGATGACCGATGAAAATTTTTTATAGGGTCAAGTCGGTCACCCCAGATTCATCTGCTATCCGATTTAATATTTTTTTTAAAAAATTGAAAATATCGTGAAATATTGTCCAACAGTTAACTCGTTAGATAAAACCCTAAATACTTCCTTTTTGCATAGGGAATTTTTTTTGTTGTAATGGTTTCGGTCATAGCTAGTGCGGTGCTAAAGCGGCCCCTCGAGCCCCTGATCGATACCGAAAATATGCTTAGCCATGTGGTGCATGGTTTGTTGCACAAAACTACAAGAGCTAGCTAGCTATTCAAGTACATGTGCTGCACGGTCTAGGTCAGTCATGGAAATGTCTTTTTCTTAAGATCTCACAAGCAAAACATGTTCTTTTTTCACTTCGATAATAAGATTCTACGCGAAGGGCTCACCTATTTTGACCGAATCGCCAAGGCTTGGTTCGAGAAATATAAACTATATGTAAGATTTATAGTTTACAATTTCTTAATTTGATTTCAAGTGAAGAGGGCTTTGGCCTCAGTTCTATCCCGTCTCTCTCGAATTTTTGAATATTTGTTTGTTTATGTTATCGATTCGTCTCTAACCTTTTCCTTCTTGTTATTTTTATATTTCATGTCGATGTGCATCCAATCCAATTGTGTGTGCTAAAGTCTTATTTTGTTTTTTCCTATGTATTTAAGTATATGATTAGGGATGAAAAAGGACAATTATGAAAAGAAGCATGCCTTCATTCCAACTTAATTAGCTATATATCTAGCCATGTGATCATTCTCATTATGATCAAACTAGATCTAATCTTTCGCACTTCAAGTCGCCTAGAACACCCTAATAATAGTCGGGGAATGATATTTATCGACCATAAATTACCGGCCGTGTGATCATTCTTCTTATTATTTTTTGGTTTGCGGTTAAGCCATTTAAAATTATATTATTAAACACAAAAACATTTCAGCGTAAAGTATGCGACATAGTCATACCATTGTCATTACGAATCAAACTCGATCTAAGCTTTCACATATCAAGTAACCAAGAATACCCTAATAACGGCCAAAATAATGACCGCGTAATGATTTTTACTGATCATAAATTACCATCCGGTAAAATAAAAATATTTTGATCGATAATCCATATTATTGGCTAGCTAGTTTTTTTTTTACCCATAGTCCATATTATGGAAAAGTAGGAATGGATATGAATGTGAATGAGACCGTCAGTAGCTATCCATATGCCCCCACACCCTAAACCCTAACCCTAATTGCATGTCTAATATTCTTCACGTGAACCCTTGCAAGTCTTATTTAAACACATGCACACTCACTCTCTCTTCAAGAGTAGTGAGGGGGTGAGTCCAAGTAGTCTCATCGCTATGGCTTCCTCTAAGTCTCTAGTCGTCTTCCTCGGCTCCATGCTCCTTTTCTCCTTCCTTCTCCTCCCCCTCGCCTCCGCCGGCGCCGCTATTTGCCCTCCCTCCTCCAACCCCAAACATCCGAAGCCTCCTAGACACCCCCATAAGCCCCCGAAAACCAAACCCCCGGTCATCGGAAAACCGCCCTACGTCCGCCCTCCTATTGGACATCCACCCAAAACCGTCCCCCCGGTCATCGGGAATCCACCCATCACGGTGCCTCCGGTGATCGGATACCCACCGATAACGGGTCCCCCGGTGATTGGAAATCCACCCATCACGGTGCCTCCGGTGATCGGATACCCACCGATAACGGGTCCCCCGGTGATCCAACCTCCTCCGGTAGGCGGAAGAACACCTTGCCCACCACCGCCGCCGTTGCTTCCACCTCCGAACCCGCCTCCGGCAAGCTGCCCGGCGGACAGCCTCAAGATCGGGGCGTGCGTGGACCTGCTGGGCGGCCTGGTCCACATCGGCCTCGGCGACCCGGTGGTCAACCAGTGCTGCCCGCTGCTACAAGGGCTGGTGGAGCTGGAGGCCGCCGTCTGCCTCTGCACCACCATCAAGCTCAAGCTCCTCAACATCAACATCTACCTCCCCCTCGCCCTCCAGCTCCTCCTCACCTGCGGCAAAGCTCCGCCGCCCGGCTACACCTGCACCCTCTAGCCCGGCCCCTCCTTCAACCCTAACCCTAATTAATGGTCATGAAGTTAGCAGTTGTGGCCTGCATTGTAGTGTGAGTGTGAGAGTGCCTGTGAGTCCGTGAGTGCATGTCTTATGGTGATCGAAAATAAAATTAAGTGTTCTTTTCAGCAGTCAATTTCTTCATAATTTGTTGCCATTGGCTGTTGTGCATGTTACTGTTCTACCATTTTTAATATAATTTTGAATTTATTAAATTAATTTTGGGAGAGTTGTTGAAGGTGAATGGATTGTGGGGCATGTGAGGGAGACTGCAGGGTACTTCACTGAGGACAACGTCCGTGACTGCCGAACTCGATTTGTGCCTGCGGACTTGCAGTGGCCAAGGAGAAAGTAAAGGAAAGAAGAATGTCTTTTTGTGCATGTGTATGTTTTGTGAATAGACAGACCTTGTTGGATTTTAGCAAGGAATTGAAGGGAAGGAAAAGCCTTCACGGGTGTGTAAGAGCGAATTCTAATTAATAAAGATAAATATATTTTCAAAGGTGATTTTTAAATGTGCTGAAATTGTTGGTCGAATTTTTAAGTGAATAAAAAAGAAGCTCGTTTATTTTCAAGATTAATTAGTGAAGCATGAGCACCTAGATTATCAAATAGCAAGAAAAAGAACAAGTTCAATCTTGGGATGTAGTTATCCAACCATATTGTTATATGTAGTCTTCAGTTGGTTTACGTAAGAGTGTTATTGTCAATAGACCTAGATTTGATCCTAGTGGGTGTGAACTTCTTGTATTTGTTGTTGTTGCTGGTTGAAGCCCCGACCTCTGTGTAGTAGGGGTCACTCTAGAGGGGCAGTCGAGGTGATGATTTCATTTGTTTTGTTGCTTTGTGAGTAGATTTGGTTGAAGAAATAAGTTGAAAGATGGATCTTTTAATTATCTTTTATTTTTTTTGTTAAAAAAAGAAAAGACAAAAAGATAGAAATTTGAAGTAGTTGTCCTTCGTAAACTCATGTGCTTTAAAATAGAGTGAAAAAATTAATTACAAGTCTTACAAGCTTCCACATGAAGAATGATGGAAAATACACAAACTTTTAGTTCTCGGTTATTACATGCTAAGGAAGAAGAATTGAAATCTTTTGCACATCAATCTTAGAAGAGGAGCCCTGAAAAACTTTCTGAAAGTTGATGTCCGAAACCGCAATCTCTTCCATTTGCTTTTCATCAGGTATGAATGCAGATCGAGCATGAAATTGTTAGTATATAATAAAACATTATTTATATAAGGCCAAAATTTATCTAAGGTAGAATTAGTCTTTTAAATTTATTATTATTTGTCTATATATATATATATATGTCTCATTTTCATATGTAAACTCTAAGTTTTATGTGTTGGGACCGGTAGACGAGCTAGAGGGGGGGGGGTGATTAGCTTCGATTCGCTTGTAGATGATTTGTCGCGGCGGAAGACTTCAAGCAATCGCTAACACATTGATTTTACTTGGTATCCACCCCGGCCGGGTGACTAATCCAAGGATCCACTCTCCTCACACTCTCATACACTATGAAAGTCTCCTTCTTGAGGTGGAGAAACCTCTTACAAGCTTTCACAAAGATACAACAAGAAACAAAGCAAATACAAATGAAATCTTACAAGATTTACAATGAATAAGCTCACACTTTGCTTTCTTTGCTATCTTCAAGCTTGTGATCGCCTCTAGAACTTTAGAAGTGCAGCAACGCTAAGCCCCAAAGCTTCTCTTGAAATGGCGTGGAAGGAGGAAGAAGAGTTGCGCTTCAAACCTGCGTGAAAGACCTTATACCCGACGCCTAGGGTTTCTGAATCGATTGCTCAATCGATTACCACGTAGGATTTAGCCGTTCAACGGCTAGTTTTCGAACCGTAATCGATTAGCCAATCGATTACGAGTGCCCTGAATCGATTACCCAATCGATTCAGAGCCTCTCTGTTCTCTTGCGCAACCTTTGGTGATCGATCACCGTAATCGATCACCGAACCCCTTAATCGATTACCCAATCGATTAAGGGAAGGCTGAATCGATTACCCAATCGATTCAGCCACCTTCTGTCCTCTCGCGCAAACTGCCCTAATCGATCCACTGATCGATTCACCCAATCGATTACCCAATCGATTGAATCCAACCCAACTTGTGCTCACAAGTCTAGGGTTCCCTACCAAGTGTCCGGTCAACCCCTTTAACCAACTTGGATTTCTTCTGCCTAATTCCCAACTAGAACTTAACCTGATTCCCCACCAGGTTCGCCTAACCCTCGAGTTAGGTCTAGTCTCTCGGTAGACTTCCACCTGGCCAGTATGCGATCTCCCCGATCCACCTGGACTTCACCTGGTCCCACCAGGTGTGCCTAGTCCCACTAGGCCTTTTCCCATGCCAGCGTACGATCTCCCCGATCTACCTGGACTTCACCTAGTCCCACTAGGTCTTTTGCCATGCCAGCGTACGATCTCCTCGATCTACCTGGACTTCACCTAGTCCCACTAGGTCTTTTGCCATGCTAGCATACGATCTCCCTGATCTTCCTGGACTTCACTTAGTCCCACCAGGTGTGCCTAGTCCCACTAGGTCTTCTCTCAGTCAAGCCTCCAGTCAACCTTGACCCACTTGACTCACACATCATGACCACTCAAACAGCTTTGTCAAACATCGAAACATACGACTTCAAGCTCACCCGAGCTTACCAGACTCAAGCTCACCTGAGCTTTGTCAAACTAGGTCAACCCTGACCTAATCAAGATTGCACCAACAATCTCCCGCTTTTTGATGTTTGACAATATGTTTGAGAAAGATTAATCGCTATTAGCCTTTCAACTTCTCCCCCTTTGACACACATCAAAAACCCTTCCCAAGAGTCAATGTGGTCAAAGACTTAGCCTTGATGAAGATCTCCAATCTTCTCTTAACAAAAATAAAAATGTAACCACATGCTTTTAAGGAAGACCTCCCCCTCAAAACATGCTCTAAACCTCTATCATTGCACCAACAATGATTTTTGAGTTCCTAAACCTTTAGGAAAACTCAACTTGAGGTAATGAGATTTTGAGATTCAAAGCTTGAATCAAAATCTCTCCTTAACCCTATATTTTTCACCAAACCATTTTCCCTTTTGATTTCACAATGAAATTTACCCAAATATACTTATAAAAGTATTTCAAGGGGCTAAGGATGATTAGGTTACTCAAAAATGGGTTATCTGACTGAAACTAGACAGTTTCAGTCTCACCAATCGATTGGTGTTGGGAACCAATCGATTACACTAGCCTTAATCGATCAACTGATCGATTACGGCTGACTGTAATCGATCAAAGGATCGATTACGCGAACTTCTGTGCTCGCAAGAAGGTCTACCAATCGATTGACCAATCGATTGACTACTGTCCCAATCGATCACCCGATCGATTGGGAGTTTCTGATTTCTGAAAATAATTTCAGATATGAATTTCAGAAACTCCTAAATAATTCTACAAAATTCGAAAAATCTTGAAATTTGGTGTAGACATTATTTATGACATATACTATCATGGAAAAATAGTTTTCTATGAAAATAACCTTTATTTCCAAAGATTGATACAAAATTGAAAACCATTGAAATACTTCAATGTTTCACTCTATTTTGTATCCAATTAATCAATGATGAGTGCTATCAAAAGATAGTCTTCACCAAGGTTTTCCAAAATAGTTTTGAAATATTTTTCAAAGACAATATCCAACCATGTTCCTTGGGCTAAATGCACATGACTTGTACATTAGCTTTCCCAATGATTGGTGTTCATTGAACTTCATGTTTTGATGATACCAAAAACTCAATAAGATGAAGATAGATCAACACCTTGAGTTTTGTTCATCTCCCTAACATCTCACTTGTTCTAATGTGTCTCAAAAACACACACAAGTCACCATATAGTCTTAGTGAGATGTGAAAGTCATGTTCTCCCTAATCTAAGGGTTCATGCATTTCTACCTAGGCATTATAAACCTTGATGATCCACCTAGGATGTCAATTAATGTCAATGTCCTTAATTTCAATAAAATTGACTAAATGCATGATTATGACTATGACATGCATCATATGAGAATTTAAATAATATTATAACTAGATGATGCATGTATGACATGACATGTAATATTTTCATACTAAATATGAATGATGAAATATGATGTCATAGCATGTGATAGGGCATATGAACCATGGCATAGAAGCATAAAAGAAAATACCTAGATTTCCTATCTACGTATCAATAACTCATCGCTAAGCCATTGATAATCCTTACTTTGCCCTAATTTCCAAGATAATGCCAAAACTCCCCAACTTGGCTTATCTTTGGATTCTAACCTAGTTGTGCCAACTTTATCAAGTTTAATCTTTCAAAAGTATAGTTTGACACAAATTTACTCCTCCTAGAGTAAATAAATGAATCCTTCATTTTCAAGGGTAGTAATTCCTTGAAAACGTCCCAAAGTGTCAACTTCATCAAGGTTGGGTTAACTACCCTTCCAATTAGCGTTGACACTCCCTAGACCTATCTAGGGTGTGGCGAACACACTCTTAGGAACCCAAAACCTATTGGTGCTCCTTGGGTGTTCTAGGTATTCACTAGGGATGACTTCCCTTGATACCTTCCTAAAGACTTTCTTAGGCTTCTCCGAAGCCTTAGTCACCTTTGTCTTGTCTTGGTCAACTCTAGGGATGACTTCCCTTGCGACCTTGACTTGACTCCTAGACCTAGATTGAGTTCCATACCTATATGGAACTCTATGATAGGATGGACCATCATCCTTAGTTTTAGGTTTGTACCCCAAACCTTTCTTGCTCCTAAAGGGTCCTTGATTTCCTAAATCTAGGTTTTGATCCTTAGATCCCTTAAATAAATTTTCTATTCTTTTGAGGGATTTTTCTAATTTATCAAGTTTTGACATCAAAACTTGATTTTCAATCATTACCTCCTCAAGGTTTGGTTTTCTAGTATAGCCTTGGTGATTATTCTTCTTGGCCTTGGATTGGATAGGTCTACCATGAAATGATCTAATATGTTCCCTATCCTTAGAAGTGGTAGTCCTAGCATGGAAAGCTCTATATTTTTCCTTAGGTTTTTCATACCTCCTATTTTCATGATAAATAGCATTGAAATGATAATAATTATTTCTAGCATGCATATTATCATGATTTAAATAAGTACTATTACCTAATGGTACCATTACCTAATGGTACCTTAGTGTTGTTCTTGGAGGCTCTCCCTTGACTTGAGCTCCTCCTCTTTGTTTTGGTCGGATCCTTCCCCTTTGGACATTGGTTTCGATAATGTTCCTTTTCCTTGCATGAGAAGCACACAATGTGCTTCTTATCCTTCTTTATCATGGGGCCGACCTCCTTAGGCTTCTCCTTGGTCGTGGGTGTCACTAGCACCTTCTTCTTGACCAATTTGGGATACTTACTCTTATAGTGTCCTCTTTCCCTACACTCAAAGCAAATGATATGACTTTTATTTTTACAAATTGAAATATCTATACCTTTGCTTGTAGGGGTATTGCATGACTCTTCACTTGATTCGGAGGTAGATACTTCTTCTTTTTCCGGAGTCAATGACCTTTGCTCCCCCTCAATCCTAGAGGTGAAGGCTTCTCCTTTTTCCTCCTCGGCCAATGCTTCTTGAATTTCCTCCCCGGATGTTGAGCATCTATCAACTTCCGAGTCCTCTTCATTTGATGAATCTCCCTCTTCAGATTTGTCTTGACTTGGTACAGTGGAGGGATCTTCATGAAGCTTTGCCAATTTGCTCCATAGCTCTTTGGCGTCTTGAAATTCTCCAATCTTGTCCAAGATGGTGCTTGGCAATAGGTTGACCAATAACTTGGTCACTTTGTTGTTGGCCTCGCATCTCTTGATTTGCTCCTCATTCTATTTGCTTTTCTTGAGGAGCTTTCCTTTTGAGCTTGTTAGAGTTTCAAAACCCTCCATTAGAGCAAACCATTGCTCTATCTCCATCATGAAGTAATTTTCAATCTTTGATTTCCAAAGATTGAAATTTGCCTTGTCAAATGGTGGAGGTGCCCTAGTGTCATATCCAAACTCCATTTTTGAAGTTGAACCCTTTTGATGATGACTTCTTGAAATAAGGTTTCTTCCAACTTCTTCTTCTTCCTCTAGCTCTTGCCCTCTTGGAGATGAATCCAATGAAGAGCAACCTTGCTCTGATACCACTTGTTGGGACCGATAGACGAGCTAGAGGGGGGGGTGATTAGCTTCGATTCGCTTGTAGATGATTTGTCGTGGCGGAAGACTTCAAGCAATCGCTAACACTTGGATTTTACTTGGTATCCACCCCGGCCGGGTGACTAATCCAAGGATCCACTCTTCTCACACTCTCATACACTCTGAAAGTCTCCTTCTTGAGGTGGAGAAACCTTTTACAAGCTTTCACAAAGATACAACAAGAAACAAAGCAAATACAAATGAAATCTTACAAGATTTACAATGAATAAGCTCACACTTTGCTTTCCTTGCTATCTTCAAGCTTGTGATCACCTCTAGAACTTTGGAAGTGCAGCAACACTAAGCCCCAAAGCTTCTCTTGAAATGACGTGGAAGGAGGAAGAAGAGTTATGATCAAAGGTCTATATTCGTATCGACATTGCCCAAATTGATTAAATCCTGTGTCATGATCAATCCAACTCTTTAGAAAATCTTCTAAAAGTAAGGAACCTATGGTAGAAAGCTAAAAGGGCAAAGGCCCTTCAATATCTACACCCTCTCCAAGGCCTCCACCACCTCTACATACTCGATTTCAGAGTGTCACTCTTGCGTTAAATTTTGAGTGACACAATTTCAAATTAATGTCATGTCGAACTATAGACCAATCCTTTATCTATGAACATTGCACGACCATCCGACAAATTATCACACATTACAATCTTCAATCCTTTCTTTTTCTTGAGAGGTCGATTAATCTTAACTTGGTCTCTGAATTCTATAATAACATGGTGAGTGGGGAGGGAACGGGGTGGAGGACTCGTGTCGCCAGTGTCGACCTTGATTTTAATTGATCCATTTTTACTGATTTTCTTGGTTGTCGCTGGTCAGACAATGATTTCTTTCTCTACCCTTACCCTCCTAATCCTCTTCCGTTTCCCTTCGATGGAGTAACCCCTGATTCCAACTACGAGTACTTTCTAGGCCATCCCAGACCAAGGGGTTCCGGTGAGAGCACCAGTGATTTTCCCACATTTCCTGCTCTTCGCCTTTCCCCTGTTGACTATGTT
>JAGFNQ010003430.1:95535-116846 GCA_024364735.1 Boesenbergia rotunda | reverse complement strand
CCACTCAAACATCATTATCAAACATCGAAACATACGACCTCAAGCTCACCCGAGCTTTGTCAAACTAGGTCAACCCTGACCTAACCAAGATTGCACCAACAATCTCCCCCTTTTTGATGTTTGACAATATGTTTGAGAAAGACTAATCGCTATTAGCCTTTCAATCTTCTCCCCCTTTGACACACATCAAAAACTCTCCCGAGAGTCTATATGGTCAAAGGTATACTTAATGAAAATCCCATACTTTTCATTTAACCTATGCTCAACCTTGAGCACTCATGAAGATTCCTAATCTCCATTCATTCACTTATCTAAAAAAATTTAAACACATGCCTTTAAGGAAGACCTCCCCCTCAAAACATGCACTAAACTTCTATCATTGCACCAACAATGATTTTTGAGTTCTAAACCTTTAGAAAACTCAACTTGAGGTAATGAGATTTTAGAGATTCAAAACTTGAATCAAAATCTCTCCTTAACCCCTAAATGTTCACCAAACCTTTTCCCTTTTTGATTTCATAATGAAATTTACCCAAATATACTTATAAAAGTATTTCAAGGGGCTAGGGATTGGTAGGTTACTCAAAAATGGGTTAACTGACTGAAATCAGACATTTTCAGTCTCACCAATCGATTGCTGTTGGGAACCGATCGATTACACTAGCCTTAATCGATCAACTGATCGATTACGGCTGACTGTAATCGATCAAAGGATCGATTACGCGAGCTTCTGTGCTCGCAAAAAGGTCTACCAATCGATTGACTACTGTCCCAATCGATTACTCGATCGATTGGGAGTTTCTGATTTCTGAAGACAATTTCAGATTCGAATTTCAGAAACCCCTAAATAATTCTACAAAATTCAAAAAAAATTTCAAATTTTGTGTAGACATTATTTATAATATATACAATCAAGGAAAAATAATTTTCTATAAAAATAACCTTCTTTTTCAAAGATTGACACAAAATTGGAAACCATTGAAATACTTCAATGTTTTTCTCTATTTTGTATCCAATTCATCAATGATGAGTGCTATCAAAAGATAGTCTTCACCAAGGTTTTCCAAGATAGTTTTAAAATGTTTTCAAAAACAATATCCAACCATGTTCCTTGGGCTAAATGCACATGACTTGTACATTAGCTTTCCCAATGATTGGAGTTCATTGAACTTCATGTTTTGATGATACCAAAAACTCAATAAGATGAAGATAGATCAACACTTTGAGTTTTGTTCATCTCCCTAACATCTCACTTGTTCTAATGTGTCTCAAAAACACACACAAGTCACCATATAGTCTTAGTGAGATGTGAATGTCATGTTCTCCCTAATCTAAGGGTTCATGCATTTCTACCTAGGCATTATAAACCTTGATCATCCACCTAGGATGCCAATTAATGCCAATGTCCTTGATTTCAATAAAATTGACTAAATGCATGATTAAGACTATGACATGCATCATATGAGAATTTAAATAATATTATAACTAGATGATGTGTCACGCCCCGAGACCCAGGAGCCGCTGATCCAATATAAAATCGGACAGCACCTCCCCTGTCCGGCGGACAATTTACACACACACAATATATAACAATCCACGCAGTTTAAATATTTGCACAACCACGCAGTTTATAGGGCCTCAGGCCTCAGATATAAGCAGAAACAACAGTTATATGATTATAACTATCGAAAAACCAAATCCGAACTCACCTGAGCTGCCAGGGGGCAGGAACAAAGCCAAAACCGACGAAGTCCAACATAGGACTCAAAAGTACAATACCTTCAAAAAACGTGCATACATGTTCAAAACATACAGCGGAAGCATAGGAATACTACAGGGTCCATAACAAAACAACGGAAAAACCAAAAAGGGCTCCTCTGGAGCTGGGGACTGGCGGCTCGGGATCTCCTCGCAGACATCAACCTGAAATAAAATATATGGCAACGGGGTGAGTCCATAGCTCAGCGAATACCCAACAGATATGCATAGAAGGTTATACCAACAATAAGAGTTCAGCTACTACAGTCTCATACAACAGTAGGGAAAGACTAGTACTGAACATACCTAAGTAGATAATACCTGAATCCATCTAACCTGTATAGAGGGTAAGAAAATACCAGAGGAAAACCAATAGACATATAAGCTCAGATAACAAGTCTCCAGAATATGCGATGTCAAACAAGTGCAGCAAATAAGTGCAGCAAACAATGCACGATGCAAAATATGCACATGGTGCAATGACATGTGTCACCCCCTAACCCAGTCAGAATCATCGTACACCGATAGGACGTCTGAGGTAGGGCTCTGACAACTGTACCCTGCCATCACTGCTCCTGAGTGACCGGTGGACAGGATGCTGGTGGAGCACGCTCCACCCCAAGCAATGGGGGAGTCGCTCTCATCTCTCTGGCTCAGTATAGAAGGATCCCTGCTTGCTACCACGCTCCGCTCACCCCCTAGTCCGACGGAGCAATACAGGCAAATGCCACACTACGGTATCCACTACCCATGAGTGGCCGTGTGTGCAACTCATGTACCGGAAACGATTAGGCTCAACCACAAGGAGTCGCTGATCGCCGGCATGCAATAATGCAAGGATGGTGTATGATAGATACACATACCTCCCTCCCAAGTCATCCGTATACTAAGTCTCAGTCTGAAATCCTATAACAGGAAATACAGGTGACCTACAAGGTATACTGACTGAAACTACAATCCCTCAAGGTCAAATGCAAGAGATACACACGATATCTAAGCATACATATAGATATGACAAATGCTAGAGACATAGTACTAAGGAACACATGTAAAACAAGTATAAAACTCAGGGATAAACAGGTATCCAAACAGTACATAATAACAGGGATAGCGTATAATCTTACTGCTATCTATAACAGTCTATGCATAACAAAATGACAATATCAAATAGATAAGTCAAAGGGTACCCGCCTCCAAAAAGAAATCTGTATTAAAATGCGAACCTCCCGTCCGAATAGTCCGCAACAGCTCAGATCAATGTCCTGTAATGATGGACATGTTTATTAGTTATCAAACCAATTGATAACTAACTAAAACATAACACCAACTCAATTATCAAATATCCCGTGGTAATGGTCACTAATTAACCTTAATTAGTGATTAGTCCCTGTTTAGGTCGAAACCTGGCCCAAGTTAGGTTTGATCCCAGCTTAACCTAAGTGATCACCAAGTCAAACTTCAATTCCTCATAAATGTTCAAGAACAAGGCTACAAATCCAAATACTAACACAGAACCAATCCATTAGAACTCCAAGATCCGTAATGCAAATAAGATTCTAGTTACTTCCAAACCGATTTATACCTTAACAAATTAAGGATCAGATAACAAGATCAATATGTCAATATCAACTCACACAAAATCTTCTATGATCCATCAGAAAACTTATCACTGATCTGATACAAACACAACAACTACTTGCAACATTAGCTATTACCATTTTTATTAGCTACAATCAAACAACAGATCCCGTGGCCAACAATCCAAGTAATAAATGGTTTACACTTCTTAATAACAATCCTTGCTCTGGTCTAACATTATTAAGCTTCCTATCCTGAAGCTATCTCATGGCTTAGTATCATAAAGGCCCCAACATTATCCGAACCTCACAAGTCAATTTTCCATCAGATTTATGCCCATACAACTGATCCACAATCAACACCAAAATATAACAAGTTCTACCGTTACAACCTACAAATAAAATCAACTCCAAAATTACCAAACTCATCAACTACTAGAGCTTAATCCAAGCCACAATAGGTTTCAAAACACAGCTTACCTTTGCTGATCAATCGTTCTTACTTGTGATCTGATAATCAACCTCAACACATCCACGCCTACTGATCCAGGAACACATCACCAGAACAACACGTTTCATTAACTGCCAATCAAGATCCACCAAACATAGCAATACCCCAATTCAACAAAACTCACAGAAACTCATCTAAATTCATAATCAATTTCCCCAAACTGATCTTACCATAAGAACTTACAATTCATTCGATCAACACCTTCATCTAAGAGCACCAATAACACAAATCCACAATCACAAGACTAAATCTGAACAGAGGATTCCAATATAGCAACTCAATCCCATCTAAATCTTCCAAGATCTAACAAATCCCTATCAAAACCATCCGAAAATAGATTCTATCTCAGCAAGATTGCAGACCAAAATGAACACAAATTAATTCGATTCTTACCTTGGATGATCGCCGGCAGTAGCTCCCTTGCTCGAACCAATCTGCGTAGCCTACTGAGAATTAGTAAACCACCCCCCCTCGGATCCCAATCGGTGCTGAAACTCAGCGACGCCTTCAGTTCTTCCAATCCCGAGCGAAATCCTCAATCGCCTAGAAGAAATCAGTGGCGCCGACCAGATCTGCAACGGAAGGGCGAGCTGTGGTGTCGCGCATGGAAGAAGAGCAACGAGGGAGAGATCGCTAGCCTCGAGTCTCAAATCGACCTCGGATGTATGGGAGTGCCGGTGGTGGAGAAGAGGGGTGGCGTCGGCTCTCGATCGGAAGAGCGGCTAGGGTTCGCGAAGGAGAAGAGAAAGAAGAGGCAATCGCGACGGGAGAAGATCGGCGCAAGGGAGGGGCTGCGGTGGAAGCTGCCGCGTGAAGAGGGGAAAGTGGCGGAGGGTTGGCTTCGATCGGCAGAGGGGAAGAAGAGGCTGCGGCGAAACCAAGCCCTAACCGGCCCCTTTTAAGTTGGCATTTTTACACTTTAACCCTCCATACTTAGATCAAATCCAAATCTTGCCCTTAGATTTCTGATTTTTTTTTACATATGACTCCTCCAATGCTTTTTAAATAGCCCTAATACCCTCAAAATATTTAGTTTAATTCCATCTAAATCCCCATAACTCTAGGAAATTTTTTTGAAAAATTTTCCAGAGCGAAATAAAAGTGTCGGATTTAACATCCTCCCCCACTAATAAAAAATTTGGTCCCCAAATTTCATTATTCCTCATACGGCACACACTAGCATCAACCATTTCTGTACTCATCGTGAGTAATCACTTCGGCTGTTACCCTAAGGTTATACTGCTATAGAGCAACTGGAGTTTTCAATCCAGAGGTTATCATCCGATAACTAGATACACTCAACCAACCATCATTCATCACAACTATCCGAGACACTCAATCCTAAGATCATTGGTGCCAAGTCTATACTCCGGTCCTCAAACGTAAAACGTAAAATCCATAACTAGTACCCAAGTATCCCCAAGTCAATAATATCCTCTCAAGCATCACAAGTTATATATATTTATATATATCATCCAATAACCATCAGAAAATCACATATAATTTCAAGATTATTCCAATATGTCGATAGCAGACTCCTAAACAATCAATCACCAGAGGATCATTTATCCACCCAATGATCCATCAAAAGTTACAAATCTAGTAGGTCCATTTCCACTAATAGAATTCTCAAAATACAACACATCATAGAGATTCGTCCATCTCATCCACCACTCAACGCCCCGAGACCCAGGAGCCGCTGATCCAATATAAAATCGGACAGCACCTCCCCTGTCCGGCGGATAATTTACACACACACAATATATAACAATCCACGCAGTTTAAATATTTGCACAACCACGCAGTTTATAGGGCCTCAGGCCTCAGATATAAGCAGAAACAACAGTTATATGATTATAACTATCGAAAAACTAAATCCGAACTCACCTGAGCTGCCAGGGGGCAGGAACAAAGCCAAAACCAAACGAAGTCCAACATAGGACTCAAAAAATACAATACCTTCGAATAAAACGTGCATACATGGTTAAAACTACACAACGGAAGCATAGGAATACTACAGGGTCCATAACAAAACCACGTAAACCAAAAAGAGCTCCTCTGGAGCTGGGGACTGGCTGCTAGGGATCTCCTGGCAGGCATCAACCTGAAATAAAATGTATGGCAACGGGTTGAGTCCATAGCTCAGCGAATACCCAACAAATATGCATAGAAAGTTATACCAACAATAAGGGTTCAGCTAATACAGTCTCATATCAACAGTAGAGAAAGACTGGAACTGAAATTACTAGGTAGATACATACCTGAATCCATCTAACCTGTACAGAGGGTAAGAAATACCAGTGGAATACCAATAGACATATAAGCACAGGTAACAAATCTCCAGAATATGCAATGTCAAACAAGTGCAGCAAATAAGTGCAGCAAACAATGCACGATGCAGAATATGCACATGGTGCAATGCCATGGTCACCCCCTAACTCCAGTCAAGCCACCGAGACAGGCGATACTGTGTCGGCCGAGTGGGTAGAGCTGTGACACTGTCAGTACTCTGCCATCACTGCTCCTGAGTGACCGAGTGGACAGGATGCTGGTGGAGCTATCGCTCCGCCCCATGTATATATGGGGGAGATATCTCTCTCATCTTCTCTGGTCTATGGGTAGAGAAGGGATCCCTGCTTGCTACCACGCTCCGAAACCACTACCCCTGAGCGGACGAGCGGAGCAATCCAGAGCAAATGCACACACCCAGCGGTATCCACTAACCCATGAGTGGCCGTGTGTGCATATCATGTGCCGGAAGACGATTAGGCTCAACCACAAGGGAGTCGCTGATCGCCGGCATGCAACAATGCAAGGATGGTGTATGATAGATACACATACCTCCCTCCCCAAGTCCTCAGTATACTAAGTCTCAATCTGAAATCCTATAACAGGAAATACAGGGAACCTACAAGGTATACTGACTGGAAACTACAATTCCCTCAAGGTCAAAGGCAGGAGATACAACACGATCTCTAAGCATACATTAATTATGACAATACCTGAGACTGTATGGAACTACAACATACTAACTCAAGGGTAAACCACATGTATCCAGAACAAGTATAATAACTCAGGGATAGACAACAAGTATCCAGAACAGGTATAATAAACAGGGATAGCGTATAATCTTACTGCTATCTATAACAGTCTATGCATAATCACATGACAATATCAAAAGAGATAAGTCAGAGGGTACCCGCCTCCAAGAGTGAAGTCCGTATCGATCGAGACAGAACCACCCGCCAATATCAGCAATAAAAATCCAAATCAAGTCCCTGTATCAAGGACAGACTTAATTAGCTATTACAAGAATAGTAACTAGCTAATTAATTCCTAATCCATTCTAGGGTTAACCTAATCCGTCCGTTTCCATTTAATTATTCCTAATTAAATGAAAGTTCTCCAGTTATTCCTCGTGATTAGAATTAGGTCCAAATTCACCACGCTTAATCATTAGGTTTAAGTTTCGAAACTAAACCTAACCCCAACCTCAACTCCAAGCATTCAGGTAGCAACACCACCCAATCAATTTACAAGGTTATCTAAATTGATACAACAGATCAATAAGAATTACATTCCAAACTAAGTTAACCATACCAATACAATTCCTCAAACATACTCCCATAACAGATCTACCCATTCGGTTGAAACCACAAATCCACCAAGAAAAAACCAATCCACCTCAGAGCCTAACATCAATGGCAACAACCAAAGGCCTAATCCAATAGCTCGGATTATGGCAGAAATAACAGAACAAGCAGAATTTGAGCATGGGTTTAGAGATAACCTTATGCAACAGGAATTCCTCAAACTCAGCTTCTCCAACCGAGCTAAGACCACAAATTCCAGATCAAGTTGGGATCACCACAATTTCTCCACAAAGCAAAGTTAAACTCAAATCAATACTCATACACTGATCATCAACAGAAAACATCCACACAGATCTATCCTTACCTAGGTTGTTGCTCACGCAGTCCCTCTCCGTTCAGCTGTAAATCCTTGCCAAGGAAATCGAGCAACCAATCTCCACCGAGAAGAACCGGAGCAATCCCTAAATCAGAATACAAGTGATATCACCATCCCCTCTCAATTCTTCCATAGATCTGATGCTAGAACCCAAAGGAAAATTGACAGCTTACCCAAATCAAAGCCGTCGACTGTGTCCTAGCTTCCTCCCCTGCCGTCGACCGAAGGCCACCCTTTGATCTGCCAATCCCGGGTAGGGTAGACAAGGGTCGCGGGTAGAGTGACGAAGAAGGAGGAGAGGCTGCCGACCTAGGGTGCTCGATGGCTGGAATCGGGACCGCGAGAAGTCGGCAGAGTGCTACGAGACGGAGAGGTGTCGGCTGAGGAGTCGGCTTTCTCTGCGATTAGGGCTCGGCGTCAAGTGTGCGCGGCCGAAAAGGAGGAGGAACCGTCGGCCTTGAGCTTGCCGGCTTCGTGTGAAGGAGACGGCGGCGCTCGATCGGGAGAGGCGCGGCAATCGTGCGTGGAGGAGTCGGGCGAAGTGGCTTGGCTGCGGCAAATCACTGAGCCCTAATCGGCTATTTAAGTTGACATTTTTGCACTTTAGTGCAACCTATTTTCATCAAATTGCAAAACCACCCCTAGGTTTAAACTTGATTACTTTTTTAGTCCTTGTAATTTTCCGTTTTAATTACCGTTTAGTCCCTAATTTAAGTCCAAGGCTTCGGAAGCCCCGGAACATATCCGGTAATTCTCCAAAAATTTCCGAAACCTAATCAAAAGTGTCGGATTTAACATCCTCCCCCACTAATAAAAATTTGGTCCCCAAATTTCACAATTCCTTATACGGCCCACACTAGCATCAAAACATGTCCGTACTCATCATGAGTAATCACTTCATCTGATACTCTAAGTTTACACCGCTACGGAGCAACTAAAGTTATCAATCCAGAGGTTATCTAATAATCAGGTACACCCGAACAACCATTCAGTCATTACACCTATCCAGGGCACTCAATTCCAAGATCACTGGTGCCATGTCTATGCTTCGATCCTCAAACATAAAACATCGCATTCATAGAGATTCGTCAATCTCAATCCACCTCTCGATACCATAATGGATCGCACATCTCGACGTACCATCGAGATTATCAAACCACGAAGACTCAATCTATTAGTCAAAATCTCCCATAAAATCGCGTAGCAATGCACGAGTCGACCAACCATCACCTCGTAACCCAATATTCTCCGGTTCATTCACTCAGGGTTCCAAAAACCCTTGAGATCTAATTCCATAACATAGAGACAAGCTATCTCTCAAGAGTATCTCAACATAATCACAAAGTGATTCTTTGTTCCCTGGAAGTCATCCTCGACATCTTCCACCCATAGATGATCTAGCCTCGTAAGTGATTCGTCTCAACATAAATCATAAGTACAAATGTGTCTCCTTGGTTATCCAAACCAAGTACACGCGATAACTCGTAGGTGTCAAGCAACTAACTTCACACTTTTTCATATCAACGTAAGTCACCTATCAAACTGTACCTTCTAGGTCAACTACCAAGTACAAGTGATCCATGGTCAAAGTCCCCATGGAATAAAATATAGAAATCCAATAACGATGATAATATGTAGCTCATGCTAGCATTCTACAATAAAATAAGTCATGTACCATACACGTGCCATCCAGGTCACCTAACTAGGCACGGACGATCCAACGGTCTGAAACTCCTTGAACTAGGGCAAGTTGATCCTACACTGATCGAGTCAACTACTGTAGGCAACCCTAGTTCATGCTTAGCTAATAATAGTTAATAATAGCTAAAACACGTACTATGAAATAGTAAGGTCTAGGAAAATCAAAATCCTTAACCTCCAATAGGTTGTCGGCATATTCGACCATAGTTGTCCAACTCAACAATCGGGCTACTAGAGAATTAACATTCTCTGCTCTAAGATCTCATCCGCAACATGTGACTAATCGCTCACATGAACGATCACAAATAAAATAGATTGACAACATATCAATCCAACTAAATCCAGTCTACATATATCTATCATCCAATAAGAATATATGATTCCACCATACTGGGATAATCTAACCAATCCAAACTCTAATAGTGAATACTAAAAGTAAGATAGGTCCAGAAGATATACCTCTTGCCGCCTGGAGATGTCCCGTTACCGCCAGGTCCCATAGTCCAAATCACACCGTGAAACGACTCCGAAAATCCGAAATATTCTCGAGTAGACTCATCTAACCCGAGCTCCGACACCTACCGAGTAGGTATCAGATTTAACTCCGACAAATCACGAATCGATGGTATCCCACATCCTGGGCTGGATACCAAAAATAAATTGGTATCAGATAAACACCGAAAAAAATCCGAAACCACGTAGGCATCGAAACCTACGCTCTGATACCAAAATAAATTGTCACGCCCCGAGACCCAGGAGCCGCTGATCCAATATAAAATCGGACAGCACCTCCCCTGTCCGGCGGACAATTTACACACACACAATATATAACAATCCACGCAGTTTAAATATTTGCACAACCACGCAGTTTATAGGGCCTCAGGCCTCAGATATAAGCAGAAACAACAGTTATATGATTATAACTATCGAAAAACTAAATCCGAACTCACCTGAGCTGCCAGGGGGCAGGAACAAAGCCAAAACCAAACGAAGTCCAACATAGGACTCAAAAATACAATACCTTCGAATAAAACGTGCATACATGGTTAAAACTACACAACGGAAGCATAGGAATACTACAGGGTCCATAACAAAACCACGTAAACCAAAAAGAGCTCCTCTGGAGCTGGGGACTGGCTGCTAGGGATCTCCTGGCAGGCATCAACCTGAAATAAAATGTATGGCAACGGGGTGAGTCCATAGCTCAGCGAATACCCAACAAATATGCATAGAAAGTTATACCAACAATAAGGGTTCAGCTAATACAGTCTCATATCAACAGTAGAGAAAGACTGGAACTGAAATTACTAGGTAGATACATACCTGAATCCATCTAACCTGTACAGAGGGTAAGAAATACCAGTGGAATACCAATAGACATATAAGCACAGGTAACAAATCTCCAGAATATGCAATGTCAAACAAGTGCAGCAAATAAGTGCAGCAAACAATGCACGATGCAGAATATGCACATGGTGCAATGCCATGGTCACCCCCTAACTCCAGTCAAGCCACCGAGACAGGCGATACTGTGTCGGCCGAGTGGGTAGAGCTGTGACACTGTCAGTACTCTGCCATCACTGCTCCTGAGTGACCGAGTGGACAGGATGCTGGTGGAGCTATCGCTCCGCCCCATGTATATATGGGGGAGATATCTCTCTCATCTTCTCTGGTCTATGGGTAGAGAAGGGATCCCTGCTTGCTACCACGCTCCGAAACCACTACCCCTGAGCGGACGAGCGGAGCAATCCAGAGCAAATGCACACACCCAGCGGTATCCACTAACCCATGAGTGGCCGTGTGTGCATATCATGTGCCGGAAGACGATTAGGCTCAACCACAAGGGAGTCGCTGATCGCCGGCATGCAACAATGCAAGGATGGTGTATGATAGATACACATACCTCCCTCCCCAAGTCCTCAGTATACTAAGTCTCAATCTGAAATCCTATAACAGGAAATACAGGGAACCTACAAGGTATACTGACTGGAAACTACAATTCCCTCAAGGTCAAAGGCAGGAGATACAACACGATCTCTAAGTATACATTAATTATGACAATACCTGAGACTGTATGGAACTACAACATACTAACTCAAGGGTAAACCACATGTATCCAGAACAAGTATAATAACTCAGGGATAGACAACAAGTATCCAGAACAGGTATAATAAACAGGGATAGCGTATAATCTTACTGCTATCTATAACAGTCTATGCATAATCACATGACAATATCAAAAGAGATAAGTCAGAGGGTACCCGCCTCCAAGAGTGAAGTCCGTATCGATCGAGACAGAACCACCCGCCAATATCAGCAATAAAAATCCAAATCAAGTCCCTGTATCAAGGACAGACTTAATTAGCTATTACAAGAATAGTAACTAGCTAATTAATTCCTAATCCATTTTAGGGTTAACCTAATCCGTCCGTTTCCATTTAATTATTCCTAATTAAATGAAAGTTCTCCAGTTATTCCTCGTGATTAGAATTAGGTCCAAATTCACCACGCTTAATCATTAGGTTTAAGTTTCGAAACTAAACCTAACCCCAACCTCAACTCCAAGCATTCAGGTAGCAACACCACCCAATCAATTTACAAGGTTATCTAAATTGATACAACAGATCAATAAGAATTACATTCCAAACTAAGTTAACCATACCAATACAATTCCTCAAACATACTCCCATAACAGATCTACCCATTCGGTTGAAACCACAAATCCACCAAGAAAAAACCAATCCACCTCAGAGCCTAACATCAATGGCAACAACCAAAGGCCTAATCCAATAGCTCGGATTATGGCAGAAATAACAGAACAAGCAGAATTTGAGCATGGGTTTAGAGATAACCTTATGCAACAGGAATTCCTCAAACTCAGCTTCTCCAACCGAGCTAAGACCACAAATTCCAGATCAAGTTGGGATCACCACAATTTCTCCACAAAGCAAAGTTAAACTCAAATCAATACTCATACACTGATCATCAACAGAAAACATCCACACAGATCTATCCTTACCTAGGTTGTTGCTCACGCAGTCCCTCTCCGTTCAGCTGTAAATCCTTGCCAAGGAAATCGAGCAACCAATCTCCACCGAGAAGAACCGGAGCAATCCCTAAATCAGAATACAAGTGATATCACCATCCCCTCTCAATTCTTCCATAGATCTGATGCTAGAACCCAAAGGAAAATTGACAGCTTACCCAAATCAAAGCCGTCGACTGTGTCCTAGCTTCCTCCCCTGCCGTCGACCGAAGGCCACCCTTTGATCTGCCAATCCCGGGTAGGGTAGACAAGGGTCGCGGGTAGAGTGACGAAGAAGGAGGAGAGGCTGCCGACCTAGGGTGCTCGATGGCTGGAATCGGGACCGCGAGAAGTCGGCAGAGTGCTACGAGACGGAGAGGTGTCGGCTGAGGAGTCGGCTTTCTCTGCGATTAGGGCTCGGCGTCAAGTGTGCGCGGCCGAAAAGGAGGAGGAACCGTCGGCCTTGAGCTTGCCGGCTTCGTGTGAAGGAGACGGCGGCGCTCGATCGGGAGAGGCGCGGCAATCGTGCGTGGAGGAGTCGGGCGAAGTGGCTTGGCTGCGGCAAATCACTGAGCCCTAATCGGCTATTTAAGTTGACATTTTTGCACTTTAGTGCAACCTATTTTCATCAAATTGCAAAACCACCCCTAGGTTTAAACTTGATTACTTTTTTAGTCCTTGTAATTTTCCGTTTTAATTACCGTTTAGTCCCTAATTTAAGTCCAAGGCTTCGGAAGCCCCGGAACATATCCGGTAATTCTCCAAAAATTTCCGAAACCTAATCAAAAGTGTCGGATTTAACATCGTGTGATTCTCCAAGTCCTGCAGACTCAATCACACACATCAAATACAATATAATACTCTAACCTTAAACCTATTCGCCCATACATCAAAATCATGATCTTCCAATCATTTAAGGGTCGATTGCCTCAACAATCTCCCCTTTTTGATGTGTGGCAATATATTTAAATTAGAGATAAACAACAACCACAATAGCAATAGCAATACATAGCAATTGAAAAAAGAAAAAAAATCATGAGACATAGTAACCCTAAGAGGTAGCCTCCCCCTTAACCTATGTCTTCCCCCATTTTCAATTCTAGTCACAATTCAAGTTAAGTTTCCACTTAACAACATCAATATGTTAAAAATATAAGACATATCAGAACCTAAGAGGTACCTCCCCTTAATTCATGTCTTCTCCATTTTTAAACATTCAAGTTCTAAGTTAGAAAGAAAACCTTAAACCATCCATTCCAAGTCAAAATTCTAACTTAAACCACCCATTCTCCCCCTTTGATACCATCAAAATGATTACCTCAAGTAACTAAAACCCATGGCATCAAAAAAGAGTATTTCTCATAGTGGCTGAAAACCTGCGTGCCAGTCGACTGCCCATGGGGCAGTCGACTGATACGCCATCAGCCTGATATTTCAGTTTTTCTGCCAAATTTCAGAAACTCTCAGAAAATTCCAGAAAATTTCAAAAATTGTAAAATTTTGCATAGATGTTTGAAATGTTATACTCTATTAGGGAAAAATATTAAACCATATAAAATTTCAAATATGCATGACTTTTGACAAAAATCCAAAATCTTTGAAAATCACTACATTTTGTATCAAACTTTGAAACCAATTTTGCAATCATATGAATTCTAAAAGCATGGCAAAGTATGTAAGACATAAAATGGTTTTCAAAAGTTTAAAATGTCCAACTATGATCTTTGGACAAAGTGTCCATTGATTAAACACTTGTCTTCCCCATAGTTGGTCTAGTTTTCATATATTGATACTTTTAATGGTTCAACAATGTGCCACAAGCACAAGTGAGCCAAATGTATCACCCTAATGGATCAAGCACCCTTATTCAAAGCTAATGTCTCCAAGTTCATCATATACTTCCACAAAACACATTCCATGTCCTCTTCTTAAGGATGTAAACTTTGATTCGGGAAGAGGCTTGGTAAATATGTCGGCTAGGTTCGACTTTGATTCAACATAGTATAATTCTATGTCTCCCCTTGCCACATGGTCTCTAATGAAGTGATGTTTCACTTCAATGTGTTTTGTCCTAGAATGGTGAATCAGATTTTTGGTTAAATTGATTGTACTTACATTATCACACAAGACTTTGACCTTGGTGTAATGTAACTCATAATCCTCTAAGATGTGCATGATCCAAAGGAGTTGGGAAACACACCCACCCATTGCCACATATTCTGCCTTCGTTGTTGATAGGGCAACACATGGTTGTTTCCTACTACTCCAACTAACTAAGGAAGACCCAAGGAATTGACACCCTTCACTTGTACTCTTCCTATCTAACTTGCAACCCGCATAGTCCGAGTCGGTGTATCCAATTAGGTCAACACTAGGAGTCCTAGGATATCAAAGTCCGACATTGAGGGTCCCTTTCACATACCTTAAGATCCTCTTAACTACAACTAAATGGGACTCTTTTGCACAAGATTGGTATCTTGCACACATACCTACCGCAAAAAGTATGTCGGGTCTACTAGCGGTTAGGTATAGGAGGCTACCAATCATGCTCCTATATTGTTTAGAGTCTACCATTTTTCCTTCAATGTAACTATCCATTTTCACATTGGTTCCTATGGGTGTAGATGATACCTTAGCATTTTCTAAACCAAATTTCTTTAACATCTCCTTAGCATATTTGGTTTGAAATACATGTGTACCTTCATTAGTTTGCTTGACTTGAAGGCCTAAGAAGAAGGTTAACTCTCTTACAAGACTCATCTCAAATTCATTTTCCATACACTTGATGAATTCTTGTAGGAAGTCATTATTTATTAACCCAAAAATGATATCGCCTACATAGACTTGGGCAATAAATATGTCCTTATCCTTAGATTTTAGAAACAATGTAGGGTCAATTGTTCCTCTCCTAAACCCCTTAGACACTAGAAATGAAGAAAGCCTTTCATACCAAGCCCGGGGAGCTTGTTTCAATCCATATAAGATTTTTCTTAGTTTGAACACGTGTCTTGGAAAGTTAGAGTCCTCAAACCCAGGGGGTTGTTCTACATAAACCTCTTCCTTAATGATCCCATTGAGGAATGCCGACTTCACATCCATTTGGTGGAGTGTAAAACCCATGTGAGCGGCATAGGCTAGTAGAATTCTAATTGATTCTAACCTAGCTACGGGGGCATAGGTCTCATCATAATCTAGTCCCTCAACTTGGTTAAATCCCCTAGCTAACAATCTAGCCTTGTTCCTAGTGATTTTACCTTGGTCATCTAGTTTGTTCCTAAAAACCCATCTAGTGGTTACAATAATACAATCATTGGGCCTAGGAACTAACTCCCAAACTTCACTCCTCTCAAATTGATTTAGCTCTTCTTGCATAGCTAAGACTCAATCAACATCTCCCAATGCTTCATCAATGGTCTTGGATTCTAATTGGGAGATTAGAGTTATTTGACTAGTTTGGTCCCTAAAATAGGACCTAGTCCTTACACCTTGAGTGACATCACCCACAATTTGGTCAATAGGGTGATCATAGTGATGTCTCAAGGGTCTAGAGATTATAGGTTTATTTACTCCTTCTTCCTCATCCTCTAGGGTACTTCTTACTCCCCTTTGATCATTGCCCTCCAAATGTAGGTCTTGAATTCTTTGGGCAAGGGGTTAGACCTCTTCTATATCCTTATCAATTGAGGCCTTCCTAGGGTAGGTACTACTTGTTTCATCAAATTTAACATTCGAGGACTCCTCAATCACCTTTGTCCTTTTGTTATACACTCTATAACCTCTACTATTTGATGAGTACCCTACTAGAATCCCTTCATCGGCTTTTGACTCAAATTTTCTTAGGTCATCTTTGGTATTTAATATGTAAACTTTACATCCAAAGACTCTAAAATAATAGACTTGTGGTACCCTTCCATTCCATAGTTCAAAGGGTGTTTTTCCTAAAAAACTATGTACCAACACCCGATTTTGGATATAGCAAGCGGTATTAACCGCTTCGGCCCAAAAATAGCTAGGAAGGGAATATGCATTAAGCATAGTCCTAGCAGCTTCTTGTAGGGCTCGATTTCTCCTCTCAACTATCCCATTTTGTTGAGGAGTCCTTGGGCATGAAAACTCATGCTTGTACCCATTTTCAACACAAAATTGTGTGAAATTTACGTTTTGGAACTCCCCACCATGGTCACTTCTAATTCGATTTATTTTGGTATGTTTTTTGTTTTTTACCCTCTTACTAAAGCCTATGAAGATCTCTAGGGTATCATCCTTATGTTTCAAGAAATAGACCCATGTAAACCTAGAAAAGTCATCTACTATTACTAGGCAATACTTACTCCCTACAAGTGAGGGGGTACTATGGCAATCAAACAAGTCTATATGCAGAAGTTCTAAAGGTAAGGAAGTGGTGATTAGAGTTTTACCTTTGTGTGATGCTTTTGATTGCTTACCCTCTTCGCATGCATCACACAACTTGTTCTTCCCGTACTTGATCATTGGGAGCCCCTTCACCAACTCTTCCTTGACCACCCTTGCAATACTCCTCATGTTGACATGTCCAAGTCTCCGGTGCCACAACCATCCTTCTTCTTCTTTAGACATGAGACACTCAACAACATTGTTAGTAGCATAAGATAGATCAAGATAATATAGATTTGCCTCTCTAAACCCTTCTAATATGATAGCATTTGATTCATTATGCCTAATGATGCATTTTCTAGCATGAAATTCTACTTGAAAACCAGCATCACATAATTGGCTTACACTTAATAAATTAAACTTCATGTCTTTGATTAAAAGTACCTTATGAATTGAAATAGTGGGAGATACCTCAATTGTGCCCCTACCAATAATCCTCAATTTTTCACTATTCCCAAAGGAGACCGTTCCTTCTCTTAGGTAGCTACTAGTGGTGAACTTGCTCACATCCCCGGTCATGTGTCTTGAGCATCCACTATCTACTATCCACATTGTTGGGGCCTCCTTCACCTTTACCTAAACAACATAGAAAATATACTTTTTTGGTACCCATATCTTTGATCCATAAGCATCATTTAGAAATCTCTTAGGTACCCATGCCTTCTTTGTGGTTCCCCTAGCTCCTAGTCTTCTAGATGTACCAATCCTACCGGTAAGTGAGACAAATGTTACTTCCTTGGTCTTAAGCCTATAACCCAACCCGGCTTTGTTGTACACAGTCTTTTGACTGTTGATGATCATATCTAAATTACTAGATCCCACTTGGAATTTCCTAAGGGCCTTTGTGAGGTCATCTACTTGTTTCCTTAATTCCTTATTTTCATTTTCAAGGTGTGAAACATGTGAAGAAGTAGAACTAGCATGCAAATCCTTAAGTCTAGTAGCTTCTACTCTAAGCATGGCAATTTGTTCTTTTAGATCCTTAACTTTACTTCTAGCCTTAACTAAGTCCATGTTCGTGCTAGAAATTATCTTCACTAAAGTAGAGGAGGGTAAGTGGTATACCTCACTTACCGAAGTTCCTGACTCTGATGATGAAGTGGAGGAGCTCTCATCTTCGCTACTTGAGCTTCGTTCATCATCCGATGAGTCTGAGTGATCTTGTGCCATAAGAGCAAAGTGGGAGACTTGCTCTTCTTCTTCCTCTGAGGATGAGGGATCATCCCAAGTCGCCTTGAGGTTGGTGGCACCCTTCTCCTTTCCCTTTGATTTCTTCTTGTCACTCTTCTTCTTTTCTTCCTTCTTGTTATCCCTTTTCTTCAATTGGGGACACTCGTTCTTCATATGTCCCTCTTGGTGGCAGTTGTAGCAGATTATTTCCTTGGCCTTACTCTTACCTTTAGCCCCTTTCCTAGCATAGAATTTGTTAGATAAACTTTTAAATGCTCTACGAAATTTTCTTACCATGAAGGTCTCTTAGTCACTGTCTATGGAGGTGCTTGACTCTTCTGAATCTGATGAAGATGAGTAGACCATCTTCTTCTTCTCCTTCCTCCTTTTCTTCTCCTTTTCTGCAACAAAAGCAATACCTTTCTCTTTGGTCGAAATGTTAGCTTGCTCGTGCAGTTCAAATTCACAAAACAAATCGTCTAATTTAACTAAGGATAAGTCCCTTGATACCTTGTAAGCATCAACCATGGATGCCCACAAGGTGGTTCTTGGGAATGCTTGTAGAACGTACCTGACGATGTCCCGGTTCTCTATCTTCTCTCCAATCACATGGAGCTCATTTATCACTTCTTTTACCCTTCCATGTAGCTGGCTGACGGTTTTGTTGCTCTTCATGGAAAGGGATTGCAGTTAGGCCACAAGCAAGTCCTTCTTTGCTCATCTGGACTCGTTTGACCCATCGTTCAACTCTACCAACTTGTCCCACAGTTCCTTGGCGCTCTTGAATGGCCCCACCTTGTTCAGTTGCTCCTTCGAGAGCCCGCATTGCAATGTCGTGGTGGCCTTGGCATTTGATTGCGCCCTCTTCATCACCTCCTTCGACCATGATCTCATTGGTGTTGGGTCTCCTCTTTCATCGACGGGCGCCTCAAAGCCATCTGCAACACTTATCCAATTTTCAATATCATTCATGAGGTAGTATTGCATCCTACCTTTCCAATAGGCGAAGTCATTCCCGTCGAAGAACGGAGGTCGTGCGGTGGAGTATCCCTCTTGAAACGTCATCACAATTATTCTGGTTGACTGTTAGATCTTCCAAAATACACCGGCTCTGATACCAACTGATAGATCGTCTAAGGCGTGCAGAGGGGGGGAATGCACTTTTTCAGATCGTTTCGATCTCTATAGAATTGTTAGCGCAGCGGAAATAATATGTAAAGGAAAATAAAATAATGCTAACAAAAGTATTTTACTTGGTATCCACCCAGATGGGTGACTAATCCAAGGATCCACGCCGCGAGCACAACTTTCACTATGAAAATCTCCTTCAGGTGGAGAAACCTTTACAACGGCGATCTTCCTCTTTACAGAATGAAGTAAATTGAGTGAGAGGAAGCAAGAACACTTTTCAATTGGGCAGCACCTCGTTACTGTACGGAACCGTACCGTACACGTGCAAAAAGGTGCTCCTTTTATAGGTGAAAAGGATAGACTCGCAGTCTGTCCAGCCCCGCACCAGTCAACTGCCCCAAGGGCAGTCAACTGGCCCAGCATTAATTGCTGGCCAACGGCTAGATTCGGGATATACCAGTCGACTGCCCCAAGGCCAGTCGACTGGTCCGAGGCCTCAAACTTTCTGTGGGTTTTGGCAGTCGACTGCCTCCAGGCCAGTCGACTGCCCTGCCTCCCAGCTTAGTTCCAGCCACTCCGGACCTTCTCCTTCGCGTGTGCCTTCAGGTCTGCTCCCTTAGCTCGCCCCTTGAAGTCCTCTTCCTTTGGCTACCGTCCCTCGGATGCGCACGCAAGCCTTCCCTTGGCTTGCCTCCATGCCACCCTTCACGTGTGCCCTTGAAGTCCACTTCCTGGCTTGCCCTTGGAGCTCTCCTCCCTCGACTCTCGTCCCTCGGATATGTCCACCATGTGTGATTCTCCAAGTCCTGCAAACTCAATCACACACATCAAATACAACATAACACTCTAACCTTAAACCTATTCGCCCACACATCAAAACCATGATCTTCCAATCATTTAAGGGTCGATTGCCTTAACACAAGCTTTGTCAACTGATAATCAAGTTTGACAGTTGTAAAAAGCGCCCGAATGTGACGATGACCCAACATCTGAGAGAAATGGGGAATATGATTCGGGAGCTTAAGACTGCTGGTCATGAGTTGACCGACGAACAACAGGTTCAAGTAGTTATTCGTTCCCTTCCTGATTCTTGGGAAACAATGAAACAGAACCTTACTCACAGTGAGAGTATCAAAACTTTCACTG
Organism: Boesenbergia rotunda; assembly: GCA_024364735.1. Lineage (NCBI taxonomy): Eukaryota > Viridiplantae > Streptophyta > Magnoliopsida > Zingiberales > Zingiberaceae > Boesenbergia > Boesenbergia rotunda. The sequence continues at coordinate 96,445 of JAGFNQ010003430.1, read as the reverse complement.
ATGTCTCACGCCATATTGAACTGGAGGCGGAGAGAATAGAATCCACAAGGATTTCAGAGCAAGCTTTTGTAGCTGAAGGTTCTGGATCCAAGAATAAGAAAAAATGGTTCAAGAAAGGAAAGGGAAAGGGAAAAGAAGCTGGTGCTACTACTGTGCAAGACCCAATCAAGAAGAAAGAAAAGAAATATGGAAAGAAACCTAAAGGCAAGCTAACTTGCTACAACTGTGGCAAGAAGCGTCATTTTGCTCGGGAGTGTACTGAGCCGAAAAAGGTAAATCCATGTTTGTCTTCTTTTCATGAGCTTTATGTTGCTAGTTCGGTGTTGTTAGCTGATTCTTATCCTTTGTGGATTATAGATTCAGGAGCAACGAACCATGTAGCTCGTGATCGAGCTACATACGTGGAGTACCGTCGAGTACCAGCTGGCAATAAGTGGATATATGTGAGAAACAATGCAAGAATTGAAGTCAAAGGAATTGGCACTTGCAAACTCAACCTTCGTGGTGGGCGTACATTGTTTCTGCATGATGTCATGTATGCTCCTGAGATTCGACAGAATCTGATTTCTGTAAATTGTCTTCTTGAATTGGGTTATTGTATGAATTTTTACAGTCGTCGTGTAGAACTTAAAATTGACTCTGTGTTAATTGGATATGGTTTTATATCAAACGGTTTCATGGTTCTTGATGTAGAACCAGATGTTAATTGTGGAAATAATTGTTGTTTTTCAAACATTGCTCTTACTAGTGATGCTGATGTTAATGATGAAGTTTGGCATGCTAGATTGGGACATATAGGACAAGAAAGAATGAATAGATTAGCAAGAGAGGGTCTGCTCGGCACTCGTGCTAAAGTTGACTTGTCTATATGTGAGCATTGTCTTGCTGGAAAAGCAACTAGGAAACCGTT
>JAGFNQ010003430.1:0-92203 GCA_024364735.1 Boesenbergia rotunda | reverse complement strand
AGCCGACTAGATGCCAGATCCGGTCGGTCGGCCATTTGTAGCTTGGTTGACCACCAGTAACCAGCCCGGTCGGCTGGTCAACAACGGCGCCACCACGACGTCTCTCTTCTGACCCTGCCACCTGGACTTGAACCTAGCCTAGCCTTTCCTACGCCCAGGCTTCTAGCTCGGTCGCTTGGCTCAACGGTCTGGCTGACCGACCATCACCTCAAATCGGTCGGCTGCTTTGTTCTTTGGGTTTGGCGGGAGTTAGGTCCTCCTACGACTCTCGCCTGGGCAGTTCCGCGCCTCCTGCCCGAATTACCCCGAATCAAATAATTTGTCCATAAGATATATAATTTATAGATGTCTTAGGATACTTAGTCAATTAACATATTCATATTATAAAGACACTGTCAATTAATAAATTAATAAAAAAATATCTAATCTAATAATTAATATATCATAATATAAATTTTATTTGATTCGGTCAAAATCTTATTAAATAATTATTCTCTTTTACCCTCGACAAATTCAATGGAAGGTCTCTAACGTTGAATTTGCTTGTTAGCCTATTGAAATGATGTCTGGATAATGACTTAGTAAATATATCAATAATTTAATCCTGTATAGAAATATAAGAGATCGATAATTGTTGAGTCATCCCACACTTTCGAATAAAATGAAAATCAATTTTCACATGTTTTGTGGGAGCATGAAAGATTGGATTTGCTGTGAAATATGTTGCTCCAATATTATCACACCAAATTTTTGGTGGAATATTTGATGCAAGATGAAGTTCAGAGAGAAGTGATTGAAGTTAAATAATTTTAGATGTTGCATTTGCTATAGCTTTATATTCAGCTTCAGTGATTGAACAAGAAACCGTAGGTTACTTTTTCAAATTCCATGAGATATGATTTCGTCTAAGAAATATTGCATATCAACTAGTAGAGCGTCTATCTTCAGAAGAGCTTGCTCAATTTGCATCACTATATACATGTAAATCTTGATATGATTGTTGATATAAAAGAAGATCATGTAGAATAGTACCTTTGAGATAACGAAGTATTTTTGTCACATCTTCCTAGTTTTGTTCAGTAGGAGCATCCATGAACTGACAAGCACGATTTATCGCAAAGGTAATATCAGGTCATGTAGTAATAACATATTGTAAAGCTCTAACAATGCTTCCATAAATATGGGGATTATGTTAGTAAGAGCCCTGGAGCCAATTATGTGATGACTGACTAGGGGCATTTTGTATCATATTCTATTATTAATAAAGGCATGTTTGGTTATTATACTTACTTTGTATTTTGTGTCGAATAACTAAGTATAATAATGTCCTTGTGTAGTAGGTTCTTATCTACATTATATCGATTGGTTGAATCGATAGTGAGATAATGTAGAGAACACTACACTAAATTATTCCTAGTCAAGCATTAATATTCAGGGACAATATTAATGCATGGAGACTAGCATGTAGGTCAACTGATGACTTGAGCTCACAAGTCATGGATATGTGATATCAAGTTGACACATGGGTATACATTGAAGAATGTGTACTGAATGACCCGCCATGAGAAAGTTTCATAGATTGTCATATGAGTGTTATAGACTTTCTCATGTGACTATTGGTATGAATAGTCCTTAGACCTGAAGTCACTACGGTTCCCTACATAAGGAGTTATATATTTTGGTATCGTCAAACGTCACCCGTAACAGGGTGGACTATAAAGGCGATCACTGGGTATGTAATGAATTATGCGGAGGGATGTGAGTGATGTAGATGGGATCTATCCCTCCCATATGACGGGAGTGATATCTGTGGGCCCCTTGATCGAGTGGGACTACTGAAACGCATGGCCATGCTCAAATGAGTCAATATGAGATATTGAGCTCATTTGTTTGAGTGAGTCTACTCGGGGATCAAGAAACACAAGATTGATTGAGGATGACACGGCCTATGCCTCATTGGTCAATCTAAATATCAAGGATAGAAGGACAAGGTCATACACTATCATAGTCACGGAGGTTTAGTCGGATCTCGACTTTTTTTGTTACATGGGTAGCAATGATGCATTGCTAGATGCCGCTCATTGCTTATGTGTCTAAAGTGTTTAGGCGCATTGCCAACGTCGCAAGAACCTATTGGGTCACACACAAAGGACACAATACTTCGGAAAATGTGATCAGGAGGCCTGAACCCGAGTTGGGAACTCGGGAGTCCGAGCCCGAGTTGGGAACTCGGGAGTCCGAGCCCGAGTTGGGAACTCGGGAGTCCGAGCCCGAGTTGGGAACTCGGGAGTCCGAGCCCGAGTTGGGAACTCGGGAGTCCGAGGAACTCGGGGAGTTCGAGCCCGAGTTGGGAACTCGGGAGCGCAGGTCGGGAGCTCGGCACTCGGCAGACTGGGTCGGGAGCTCGGCAGTCGGCAGACTGGGACGACCCTCGGCAGACTGGGTCGGCACTCGACAGACTGGGTCGGAGCTTGGCAGACTGGGTCGGGAGCTCGGCACTCGGGAGACTTGATCGGGATACCGAGTCGGAAGCCCGAGAGGCCCGGTCGGAGTTGCATGCAGGAAAGAGAAAAATCTCTCTTCATTAGATGAAGAGAAGGTGAAGAGTCACATGGAAAGATGTGCTCTTTATTGACTTTAATGAAGGGAAGTCAAAGAGTCAAAAGACTCTTCATATTCATGGGATGAATATAAAAGAGTGGCTTAGTCATTTTGAATGATAACTAAGTGTGTTTTCCTTCTTCCCTTCTTCTCTTCCTCCTCTCCTCCCTTCTTGGCCAAAACCTTATTGTAAGGTTATTGGTGTTTTCGAGCTATCTCAAGTTGCTAGCACAACTAAGGTAGTTCTCCCGAAGTTGAGAGATTGTGTTCGTGTGGATACGAATAGAGGCACGGACGTTTGAACGTGCAAGAGATCCGACGCATCTTGGACGAGCGGGATATACGAAGGGCACGCTTCAAAGGTATAAACAGTAGATAAATCTATTAGATAGATAGCTTTGTACGAGGTTTCTTTCGCATGGATCACTCGTGGGTTCTTGTTTCCGCTGCGTTTTTGTTGTTTTGTGCCGGGAGAACCCAACAGATTAGATGTAGCAGGAGAAGATATAAGATAATTAGTAATAGAAATTAGTATGGAGACTGAACGTGCTCTATCCATTTTAGCTCTTTGAAGAAGCTTAGTAATATATTTATTTTGAGATAGGAGACAACGTTCATCATATGGAATAAGTTCAATAACAAAAACAAACAGCATTACTCAAGGTAGCAATCATAACTAATTGAGAGTTTAGAATAAATCATTTACATCTCTAATTGAAGCGAAATTATTCAATTACATTCTAGACAATAACATAATGCAACTTTCAAGATAGCAATCATCTAAGAACATACTAAATATTAACATGTGATGCGGGAAATACCTAACATCAACCTATCGACTCAAAAACACATAACTTAGTCATATTTTATAGATAAATACACTTCATGTGCAAATAAAAAATATTACCTTAAAAAAAATATTACCTTAACAAATGAACTCGATGCATATCTTTGTTCTGTCTTAACTAGAGCTTAAGCTGTAGCATTGTTTATCTGATGGCTAGTTGAAGAGGCACGACCGTTGGAGTTCTGATTTGAAGAGAAATTTCTGGGGGAATTGATATTGTCAGCACAAGAGTCGGATAGGAGTTGGAGAAACTTGGGAATAGGAGGAACGTTGATATCTAGATTGCCCTCCAGAGCTTGAATAATTTGACTCATCGTCGGCCTAGAATTCTCATCATCTTGAATGCACCAACCTGCCAATTTGCAAGCTACTACCAGCTCTCCCAAGTCAGCTTTGCCCTCGAGCCGGTGGTCGAGCAAGCCTTCGACATCTCCATTAATGAGTTTACTTATTGTCACTGTTGGAAAGAAATCAAAACAACTTTCTGTTGCACAGACTAAATTTCTCTTGCCGGATATGATCTCGAACAACATCATTCCGTAGCTGTAAACATCTACTTTGGTGGTGATGGGCATACCCGAAATCCATTCAGGCGCAATGTACCCTCTACTTCCTCGAATGGTTGTGAGAACTTTGCTAAAGTTCCTTCCGACGAGCTTTGCTAGACCAAAATCAGCTACTTTGGCACAAGTGCATCATCCAACAGTATGTTCTCTGGCTTAATGTCACAATGTATGATGTTGTCCCTGCATTGCTCATGAAGATAAGCTAATCCTCTTGCAATTCCGATAGCAAGTTTATATCTTGTTTTCCAATCCAAAACATTTGAGTTGCTACGAAAAAGATGATCAGCTAACGAACCGTTAGGCATGAACTCATAGACCAACAACTTCTTGGTCCCTTGAGAGCAAAAGCCTATTAGCCTAATGAGGTTTACATGTTGAATGACTCCTAGTGTGCTCACCTCCGCTCGGAACTGCTTCTCGCCTTGGTAAAGACCATCAAGCTTCTTCACAGCAATATCAATTGAACCGGGCAACGATCCTTTAAACACGGATCCAAATCCCCCTCCTCCGAGCTTTTCGGAGAAGTTTTTGGTGGCCATCCGCAGCTCATCATACATGAAGGAGATCAAAGAATTGTGCTCAACTTTTGACTTTTGGATGACTCTCCTCCTCCTCTCTCGCTTCCAAACTAAACCCCCAATGATGAAAAAACAAACTACAGCAGCAACGACCCCTATGGAGATGTGTGCTACCATTCTCTTCTTGTTGTTTTCAAAAATTTGAAACTCAGAGGCAGCCAAGCGCAGGTAAAAAGTGCCTGCATCAGGTTGATTTAGTTCTTCCTGAAGATTGAGTAATTCTCCATGCCAAACAAAGCACCCAGTGGAGTTGAAGGAATAAGCACTACAAGAACAATTACTCAAGCAAGCTTGTTCACAATCTTGGGAGCTCCCAAACATGGCTAAACTGAGTGAGTTGTCGGGTAGTCTAACATTTGCCATCTTAAAGAAACCGTCTTCTTCAGAATTGTTCTGGCCACTGCACTGCAGAGAAATCATCCTCTCACAACCCTGGCTTCTATCGCCCAAATCCCAATCTGTCTGAGACTTGATCCTGAAGCCTTTAACGCAGGTGCAGAATGGCGTGGGGAAGTCATGGCAGCTTCCGAAAGGCCCGCAGACCCCATAAACGGAGCATTTACTTCCCGGATGAGCCGAGATGGGCTGCCACGAGTTTGAATCCTCGATCCATGTCAGTCTGAATCTGGCCGTATTCAGAATCTATCACACTTCTGGACGCCAAGAAGTTGGGATTAATGACAGTGTACGTGAAGGTGTTCTCATCTGTTTCATTGACTACTTGGAAGTCGTATATGTAAACGGGAAGTAACTCAGGGATTTGGCTGAAGCTTCGGCCATCCCACAGTCCAGTAGTCCAATATATGCGAGGCGAGTTCCAAAAGCTGAAATACTGAAAGCTTCCTCCCCGATCGATCTCGTGGCTGAAGATTCCAGGAGCAGGGTCGACTTTGCTCTTCCAGGACGTGAGGCGCTGGGATCTCCTGGTGATCTTGTTGATCCCGATCTTGGCTCCGGGTAGCACAGTGTCAGTGGGGTAGTCGAAGCTCTGCCAGAAGACCAGGGAGGAGTTGGATTCATCCCTGAGCTGGAGATTACCCGTGTCAAGGATGACCGCGACGATTGTGGAGTTGGAGGATGAGATGGCGGTGACGTTGGTGGACCAGATGATGGATTTGAACTGGTTGAGGAGGACGAGGTTGCCATCGTCAGGGATCTTAAACTCCGAAGCGGTTGGGTCCGTGACTGGAGTGGCTCTGTTGGCCACCCAAACTGGGGTGAGCATAGAGATCTTGTCGTACCAGATGCCGATGTAGTAGTTGCCGCCGCTGCCTGGTGGCGTGAAGAAGCCAAGCACGAACCTGCCGCCTCCTGAGGTGATGGTCTGGTTTCCGGACAGAGAAGTTTCTGCGTTTATCGTGTCAGTTGACGTTGCGGAGGAGAAGAAGAGAAGCGAGAGGAAAAAGGAGAAGGAGAAGAAGAATGAAGTTGCACTGGAACATGAAGAAGCCATTGCCGTTGTCTTTACCATTGCTGATGGCTGACTAGCGATCGACGAGAGGTTGAAGGAGAATATGGAATATTAAAGGGCGTCGCTGGATTGAACTTTCCTCAACTGATACGTTCACATATTTCTTATGGAAATTGGAATGACGACTCGGTCAACCAAAGCTTGCGTTGTCGATCACTTGAATATTCGCCCGAAAATAATGTCAGTCATCGCGTGGACCTCAATTGCTTGGAATTGTGATTTTCAATCTCTAACGTTAGAGATCTCATGTTTATGTTAAATTGACATTTTTGCAATTTTATTTTTATTGGATTTGCATCAAATACATTTTGTCAAAAAAAAAAAAGTTAAATGACTTTAAAGGCCTCAGATCCGTTCAAATGAATATATATCTTTGCACTCCTTGGATTTACATGAGTTTATCTATGCTCATTTTTTTTTTTTATTTTAAACACTAAGGATCATTAAACATTTTTTACTAAATGCATTGCCTATTGAGAGCCAATTTGGACTTCGATCCGGAGTGACTTTCAATTGATCAACTGAATGTGATTCAAATCAACAAACTCTCTTGGCTAAAAGTGTTTTGTAATCTTAGAAATTAAATCTCGTATCTATATCAAATTGACATTTTATAATTTTGGTGTTTGTTTGAGTTTGACAATATTATTTTTATTGGATTTGAACTTTATAGTTGTCAAATATTTTTTTTCATCAAAAATATTAAATGATTCTAAAGGCTTCAAATTTGTATCAAATGAATATTATTACACTCCTAGTATTCCGTTGAGTTTGTTCATGTTTGTGCTCATTAAATACTTATGGCTAAAGATGGCTAAAGGTGTTGCTAACAATTAGGAGATCGAAGTGATTTCAATTGACTAGATTCAAATCCAATTGATTGATCATTGTCAATTTTTTTTTTTGATGGATTGGAAGAAAGAAAATTAAGGGTGTGTTAGACACTTGAAATTTGGAGGGCTTAAGTGCTTAAAAACCAAAATTTAAGGATGTAGTTAGAATTAAACAAACTAGAGAGGTCTTTTTGCAAGATATCATAGAATTAATAAAAGAGCAATGATAGGGAAAGTGAAAATGGGAGAGTAAAAAGCATAGTGAATGATGTGGCATGACGTGACACGTTACATGTACACGTCCGATTATCGCTTAGACACCATCGGCGGCCTTCGGCCACCGTCCCGAATCAAACTATACCCTGGGGGGCACGGCGAACCCGTCGGAGATCGCTGCATGCAAGGTGCCACGTCATTCACTATGTTTTTCACTCTCCCTATCATATTTCTTAATAAAAATCCTAAATTTCTCTCAAAATCCCTCTCCCCCTTCGTGAACTGCCGAAGCCCACCGCGAGCGCCGACTCTTTTCTCCTCCCTCACATGATTTCGATTTCCTTCTTCCTCTTCCTCCACACGCGACACCACCTTCTTCACACGCGACACCACCTTCTTCCTCTTCCTTGTTTTCTTCTTCGTCTTCGTCTTCTGCTTCTCCTTCTTCTGTTCCTCCTCCCTTTGTGGATTTGCGTCTTGCTCACGGTGCAATCAGCGCCAACCCACGACCAGTCGGCAATCTTCCTCCTATTGTGCCGAGTTGCCGGATTTGGAAGATATCAAGGTAAGGGTTTAATCTTGTTAGAATATGTCTTGATTAAATTCAAGGTTGCTTTTGTTCAGTGCCGTGAATCCCTTTTGGTAGGTTCTGATCCATTTTTGGGTTGAAAGCTTGTGAGTGGGAATTTAGGGGTTTTAATATTTGGGATTTGTTTTTTTTCCTGCTTTGGATATTGCCGTGGGCACCTTTTGGAATGGAGTTGGTTTGAATATATGACCAGTAGGGGGAAGGAGGTGTTAACTTGATATAGAATAGATGGATATCACCGTGAGTTACCAGGTTTTTGGTTCCTATGATTTTATGGATGTAGACACTTTGGAATTAAACATTTAATTTCAGTGAATTAAATGAAACATAATAATTAGGATGACACTAATTAATTATGATAGTGGTTAGTCTCATTGGGATTTTGAGATTTAACCTAATAACCTATTTTTTATGAATTAGGTAAAGGAGCAGCCAGTGGTTATTTATGAGTTAATTAAATAGGTATTATAAAAAATGATTAACGAAGTTTTCTCAACCTCGAGCGACCGGCTCGGCCTCACGGAAGTTTCCCACTGATCGCCAGGATAAATCGGGAAAGGGGTGAAGAGGTTTGGTTTGCGAGGTAAGCTAGCTCTACGTTACATTTGTTGGATCTTTGATGGCTAGAGAAGGGGGTGTGAATAGCCAGACAACTTAAACTTCTCGCTTCCTTGAGTTTTCTGCACTTATGATTAGCAGCGGAAACAAAACAGCAGAAAGAAACAAAGACAACCAGAAAACAGTAAACAGAAACAGGAAACCAAAGATGCTAACACGGAGGGTTTACAAGGTTCGGGGATAACTTGCCCCTACTCGGCGTGCCCGTGAGGTGGGTGATCCCTTGATCGTCGGCAGATCAAGCCCCGGGAAATCCGGATAGAATATAACCTCCTTCTCGGTGGAGAAACCTCTCCACAGCAGTTTCAACAGAATGATGTAATTAAGTACAGAGAAACGCAAGAAGGCTTACAGAGCACTAGGACAGAAGGCACACAAGAGAAAACTTCACCGAGCTCAACCCAGCACAACTCTCATGCAAGAACTTCCCGCTCTCCGTGTCTGCTTGCTGATGAACTCGCAAAGCTCTCCTCTTCTTCTAAGTGCTCAAGTTTGCAGAAGATTCAAATGATCAGAGTTTGCAAGTGTTCAAAAGAGTTCTGAGTAGTATGCAAGAGTTGCTTCTTCTCCTTCGCAGCCATCTTTTAAGCACTGCTCATCAGCAGGTCACCATTGGCGCCTCTGCAGCTCATCAGCGCGTCTACAGCTCACAGGAGCGCCTACAACCTCCTCAGCCACCAACCCACTGACCTCTTCTGGACTCCACTGAACCCTCTTCAGCCGAGCCTCAGGTCAGTCGTCAGCTTCGCCAGTTGCCAGCCCGCGCCAAAAGTCGTTGTATCCTGCGAAGGGAAAACGGACAAACCTGATGAAGAGAAAGTCTCCAGTTGACCCTCCTCCTTCGTGGAGTCATCCCTGCATTACCTGCATACTTAACAGATGCTTAGTACAGCAAATCAAAAGTGAATCAGTAAGGTGGCAGAGAAAAACAATAGTGATCAGAGTTAAATCAGAAGTCTGACAGCGGATTTGAATTAAAGTTATCAGACACTGATCGGTCACCAGACCGATTAGTGAAGACCTTGATCGATCAGTACACCTCCTGATCGATTCAGTGACTCCCTGATCGGTCACACTGACCGATCAGGGATTGTGGATCGGTCACAGTGACCGATCCATAGCTGGCTGGAGTTTTCCTCAACTCCCTGCAAGATCTTGGCCTAATCGGTCACCTGACCGATCAGGCTGTGCCCTGATTGGTCACAGTGATTGTGACCGATCAGACCACCTCTGGACCGATCATGACCCATCCTGATCGGTCCAGGAGGACCTTGATTGGTCACCTTGACCGATCACAGTTCTCCAGACAAGCTACTGACCTTCTCTCTGATCGTTCACCAGAACGATCAGAAATCAAACAGAAACCTTCTATTCTCTCCTTGATTGTTCACCAAAACGATCAGGAGCCGAACAGAAGCATTCTGTTCTCTCTCTGATCATTTACCAGAACGATCAGACTTCCCTGGATCGGTTACCAGACCGATCCACAACAAGGAGTTAGTGCCAACTCCCTGATCGGTCTCCAGACCGATCCAGCTCCGACCAATTCAACCCTAAGTCCAGAGAACATGCTTCCTAGCCTTCTCTGACTCATTCTGGTCCCGGAGAAAGAGCTCACGTGCCCTCTCCGACCAGTACACTCAATGCTCAGTCCCCCGGACCAAGACTTCGTGCCCAGCTTCACTCACCGGGACTTTGTTCAACCTAGCTTCCCTCGCTAGGACTTGGCTTCACTCACCAGGGTTTCCTTTACCTAGCTTCACTCGCTAGGGTTTCCATGTCACCCGGCTTCACTCACCGGAACCTGGCTTCACTCACCGGGGTTTCCATCACCTAGTTTCACACACCGGGACCCGGCTTCACTCACCGGGACTCGCGCCCAGTCCCCGACCAGGACTTAAGCCAAACTTATCTCATTAACCTAAACTTAAATTGGTGTCAACACCAAAACAACAATCAGGTCAGACTGTATCAACAATCTTCCCCTTTTTGTTGTTTGACAACCCGATTCTAAGTTTAGGTATTCGAAATCAATTAAAGTCAAAGTTCACTATCGTAGGAGAATCAGAGTCCTCCCCCTACAATAGTTATACTCGTACTAACCCTAAACTTAACTAACCAAACTCTCCCCCTTTATCAAACACCGAAAAGGGTGTAGACTGGTTATTAAGTTTAAAGTACCTCCCCCTTAAACAAGGGGTCTCTCCCCAAAACAAACAAAAGATGATTAATTGAGAAGCATATGAAATAAATATGTCAAGTCAAGATACTCACATGCATCATATGAAAATAAATATGAACAGTAAAAATATAAAGTAATAGTCATACACAGTGCCATCAGAATGTCATACAGTCATGGAATAAAAGACAGAATTAGAGTACAGTCAAATAAATGTCACTCCTGAGCCGGGGGATCATCAGACTGCATCGGATTGAATGCAGTATCGTCGATGGGTAGGAAACTCCCTGGAGTAGTGCTACTGGAGGGCGCAAATCTAGGAAATGTAGGTTGTGACGGATGACCGGCCATCCAAGCACGCCACTGAGTAAACATCGTCTGCTGCTCGGCGTGCATCGTAGAAACCCTAGATTAGATCGCAGTCTGAAACACCTCCTGACTGGCACGCCACCCAGAAATCTCAGAATGGATGGTCTGCTGACCAGCATGTAACCGAGAAACCTCGGACTCTATCAAGTGTAATCGGTGGTCCATAGACTGCTCATGCTCCGCGATCTGCCAGCGGAGATCTGGGTCCGGCTCATACTCGTCCTCTGCTGCTGCGGGCGCCTCATGAAGTCCAGCTGGAGCTGCTGGTACCTGAATGTGGGTTGCCCGTGGTAACTCCCCCAAACCCCCCCCCCCCCCCCCCATCCTTCCACTGAAGGCCAAGAGGTCCAACAATAATGCCAGATTTGACAAACGCACGTTTCCCAAGTATGCAGTCTTGCCGAACCATCGGCACAGTCCTGCCCTTGGACACATCTATACCGACTGACTGGAGCCAATTAGTAACAATGTGTCCGAAAGGCATGTAGACTATACGCCGGCTGGGCTTCCTATAGTAGAGAATGGACTGGAAGATACTCTCCATGATGTCAAAATCCAAGTGTCGATGCATCCCATAGAGCATCAGGCAGTGGAAAGGGCGAATCTCAGCAAGGATTTTGAAGTAATGGGCAGAATATAGTTGGTGATGATCTTAAATAAAACATAATCAACAGGGGATAGTCTGAGAGCAGCAAAAGTAGGGAAGTCACCGACAATCTCATCGAGTCCTTCCGGCCTGGGGTGGCCGAAAAAATACTCGTAGATAGAGTCAGAGGTGACTCTCAAGAATGTGTTGGATCCAGGAAAATTATAGAGACGGGGGGGGGTGAATATCGTTAAACACTTTTCGGATTAAAAAGAGCAGATACACAGCGGAAAGAAATTAAATGCACGAGAACACAAGTCTATTTCTTACTTGGTTCGGAGTCACAGTCGGCTCCTACTCCAGGGCCCACGGTCCTTGACCGTTTACTTTGGACAATACTATAATCGCGTAAAAAGATTTACAAGTTAAGTACAAGAGTATTTCAGGAAATTGAAATTGCTACACTTTTCGTTACTGATGCCCGATCTGGATCGTATTTCGGAGCAGAGAGTCATCGTCGGTGCTGGGATCTCGAAGTTGGAGTTAGACAAGTCGTAGCGCTTGAATGAAAAGCTTTGAAGCGTTAGAAAATAGTGATGTTGAAGCCTTGGGGTCGAGCACCCTTTTATAGTGCTCCTGGGGGCGCCTGATCCGTTGGGGGCGCCTGACACGTGCCTTCATCTGCGAGACCCTCTATCCGCAGCTCGGTCAGTGCTTATCCCCTCTGATTCGGTCCCTGGTCTGACTGGGGCGCCCGGGACTTCCTGGGGGCCTAGCTTGACCTGGTCCAATGGCTTCATGGCAGATTTGTTTCGATGACCGCTTTGGCTTTGATCTTGGGCGCCTAGCCTAGTGTGGTTTCGAAGCAGTCTTGCTTCTTGTTGTTTTGGCCTTTTACCTTGGGCGCCCGGGACCTCCCGGGCGCCTAGCCCAGTTGCCTGTCCCCTTCCTTTGGGGCGTTCTGAGCTGTAGAAGCACAATCCTTCGGTCCCTGCAACCAAGGTTAGTTCCAAAACAAACTAAGCAAGAATGTTAGTCATTATTTACATTCATAGCTGGCTTGGTTCTGACTTCGGGTCTCCCAAATGGAACCCTAGGTCGAACCGACGCCTACTGTTCCCTCGACGGGGAACGCGTCCTCACCTACTCCTCTCAAGAGAGTTTTACCTTTTGCCAACCGGCTCCTCCGGTTGGACTTTTGCCCAATCCACCTGACCAGGTCTTCGTGCCCAACTTCCGATCAGGTCTTCGGTACCCAGCCCCTTGCCAGGACTTCATGCCCAGTCCTCGACCAGGACTTCTTTGCCCGACTTCTGGTCAGGTCTTCTTGCCCAGTCCTTGACCAGGAATTCTTTGCCCAACCCTTTGCCAGGACTTCTTGCCTAGTGTACCTAGGACTTCTTCCTGCACACTTAGTGAACAAGTTAGAACACAACAACATCTTAACTTCTGAACCCTTTGCCATTATCAAAACCCAGGTTTGACTTAAGTGCTGCCTGCACCAACAATCTCTCTCTTTTTGATTTATGGCAACCCGGTTCAAAAAGTTAAGTTAAAGAAATAGGTAAAGTAACAGATTTAATTTCCTCCCCTGGAAGAAATCTCCCTCTGAGTTTTTCAAAAATGCGTGGGGTTTTTGAAAACATTTCTAAGTCTTTGTTTATAAAATGGAAAGATTTTTCAGGTTTTCAACACTTAGAAAATCTTTAAAAAGGGATTTTCAAGTTAGAAAAATTTTCAAAATTATTCTTAAGTTGGGCACTTAGAAATTTTTTCACAGCACTTAGAAAATTTTAAAGAGAATTTTGAAGTTTCGATACTTAGAAAATTTTCCACTAGAGAATTTTGGAGTAAGTACTTAGAATATTTTCGAAAACAATTTTGAGTTAAGTACTTAGAATAATTTTCAAACAGAATTTAAGTACTTAGAAGAATTTTCAAAACTTTACTTTTTAAAAAAGAAGATAAAAGTTTTTTAAAAAAATTAATTTGAAAAAAAAATTATTTTTAAAACCTTCTTTTCTCTCCTTTCCAATCTCTCCCCCTTTGCCATATATCAAAAAAATATAGCAAAAAAAATGAGTAAGGAAAGTAACGTGCTGTATTGAACCAATTCTATGCATAAACTGGACCAAATCAATTTAAATTTTCTCTTTTGGGTCCTGTCTAACCCAGTTGGCTACTTACTAACTGCTATAAACAGTAGCTTTCGCTAGGGTTAGTCAAGTTAAGTGATCTGATCAAGTTAGATTTTCTAAGCTTGACACTTAACCTGATTACTGTTCAATTGATATTTATTGCCCCAATTACTGCAGATGCACTGACTTAAAGCATCTTGAATCAAGACATAGACCTAAGCATCTCAACCCAGTCTAGGTTATCAATCAAAAGTACCCTAAGGTGCTTGTGAGATGCTGGCTTCTAGATCTATAGGTGCATGCAGTTCTAGGGTTAGGGCCTAAGCTAAGTCCATTTGCGAAAAAGCCCTAGTTTTGAAGGGGGTAAGTTTTTAAAAAAACTAACTCGGAAATCATTTTAAATTTCAAAATAAAAATAATTTTTTAAATAATTTAAATATCAGATAAGTAATAAAATAGTTTTGAAAAAAAAACATAAGTAGAACAATCCTATTCTACTAAGCATAACCCTAACTGTCTTCTTAGTGAGCTAAAATCAAACTCAGGTAAGGGTTTGGTGAAGATATCAGCTATGTTTGACTTTGAGTCTACATGCTTAAGGACTATTTCACCCCTGGCTACATGATCTCTTACAAAGTGATGTTTAACCTCTATATGTTTAGTTCTAGAGTGTTGGATTGGGTTCTTAGTTAGATTAATTGAACTTATATTATCAATGTAGACTTGGGTTTGAGTGTAATCAAGCTGGAAGTCCTTAAGAGTGTGCATCATCCATAAGAGTTGTGCTACACACTCTCCTAAAGCAACATACTCAACTTCGGTTGTAGATAGAGCTACGCAATGTTGCTTTCTACTACACCAACTGACTAGACTATTTCCTAAGAGTTGACAACTTTTACTTGTACTCTTTCTATCTAGTTTGCATCCAACATAGTCAGAATCAGAGAATCCTGACAAGTCAAAAGTTGAGGTCCTAGAATACCAAATCCCTACATTGAGAGTGTCCTTAATGTATCTAAGTATTCTTTTTTAGGGCTGCTAAGTGTGTTTCCTTAGCACAGGTTTGGTATCTAGCACACATTCCTACAGCGAAAAGAATATCAGGTCTGCTAGCTGTAAGGTAAAGTAGACTTCCAATCATACTTCGATATAGTTTAAGATCTACAGGTTTACCTTCAGGGTACATTTGTGGCCATAGGAGTACTTATGCTTTTGGAGTTATCCATTTTAAATTTCTTTATTAACTCCTTAGCATATTTGGATTGATGAACATAATTTTCATCCCTAGTTTGCTTAATTTGTAGTCCTAAAAAGAAGTTGAGCTCACTAACTAAGCTCATTTCGATTTCGTTTTCCATTATTTTTACAAATTCTTTTAAGAAATTTGAGTTGGTGGATCCAAAGATTATGTCGTCAACATAGATTTGAGCAATGAAAATGTCTTTTTCTAAGGTCTTAATAAAAAGAGTTGAGCCAATTTGTCCTTGATTAAATTCCTTAGAAATGAGGTAGGTTGATAGACGTTCATATCATGCCCTAGGTGCTTGTTTTAGTCCATACAGTGCTTTATTGAGTTTGTAAACGTGGTCAGATTTTTCTAAGTCCTCAAAACCGGGGGGTTGCCCTACATAGACTTCTTCTTTAATAAACCCATTCAGAAAGGCTGACTTTACATCCATTTGGTAGAGTTTAAATCCTTTATGGGCTGCAAAGGCTAGCAACATTCTAATAGACTCAAGTCTGGCTACTGGGGCATAGGTTTCGTCATAGTCCAACCCTTCAACTTGACTGAACCCTTTAGCTACTAAGCGGGCTTTATTTCTAACTATTTCCCCTTGGTCATGTAACTTATTCCTAAATACCCACTTAGAATCAATAATGGATTTGCCCTCAAGTTTAGGTACTAGTTTCCAGACTTGGTTCCTTTCAAATTGGGCTAAATCCTCTTGCATTGCTATGATCCAATCAGGATCAGGTAAGACTTCCTCTATAGTCTTAGGTTCAATTTTTGAAATCAGTGCGATCTGACTAAGATTTCTATAGGACAACCTAGTTCTGACTCCTAAGGTTGGATCACCCACAATTTGATCAGTTGGGTGACTGAGTCTGGGTTTTTTGGTTCTTCTAGAACTTGGTTCAGCCTCAGGTCCGGCTGGACAGTTCGGTTCAGTATTTGGTTCAGTTACTTGGGTTGGTTCAATTATTGGTTCAATTGACTCAGTAGTTGGTTCGATAGTTAGTTCATTTAGAGGTTCAAGTAGTGGTTCAATTGAGGGATCAATAATTTGTTCATTATCTTCCTGATCAATATTTGATGGATTTAGATTTGGATTATCAAATTTTGAATTAGTTACTTCATTAAATATTAAATTTGTTGTTTCTTCAATTTTGTTAGTTTGTTTATTGTAGACCCTATAGGCCCTACTTGTTGTTGAATATCCTAAAAATATTCCAGGGGTTGACTTAGACTGGAATTTCCCTAGGTAGTCCCTGGTGTTTAGGATATGAACTTTGCACCCAAAGACCCTTAGGTAGTGTAGGTTTGGAAGTCTATAATAATATAATTCATAGGGAGTTTTATTATGTCGTTTTTTGATTAGGACCCTATTTTGGATATAGTAAGCTATACTAATTGCTTCTGCCCAAAATTGATTAGCTAGATTGAATTCATTGAGCATAGTCCTAGCGGCTTCCTGTAGGGTTCTATTTTTCTTTTCTACTATCCCATTTTGCTAGGGGGTTCTAGGACACGAAAATTCATGAATATACCCGTTTATCTTACAAAATTTCTGAAACCTTTGATTTTCAAACTCTCCCCCGTGATCACTCCTAAGTCTTTTGCTTTTGGTATCATTTTGATTCTCAATTAGCTTACATAGGTCAACGAATAGATTTAGGGGTTTATCCTTAGTTTTTAGGAACCTTACCCAAGTAAACCTAGAGTAATCATCGATAATGACTAAGCAATATCGGTTTCCGCTTAGTGACTTGGCTCCATGCGAATCAAATAGGTCAAGGTGCAGGAGCTCAAGTGTGGTTTGAGTTAGGTCTGATTGAATTTGTTTTTGATTAGACCTGGTTTGTTTACCTTGGTTGCATGAGTCACATATCATGTTTTCATGGTTCTTAATTTTTGATATTCCTTTAATTAAACCAAGTTGGGTGATTTTTGAAATTAATCTAACATTTGTATGACCTAATCTCCTATGTCAGAGGTTGGATTCTTCTAATTGAGTTAAAAGGTATTTAGGTACTAAGGGTAGGTTTATAGTATAAACATTATTTTTCCTAGTGTTCTTAAGCATGACTTCTGAGTCTTACAGATTTCTAATCAGACAGTCAGAGTTGGTAAAGGTAACTACATAGCCAGTATCACATAATTGACTTATACTAAGCAAATTAAATTTAAAGTTCTCAACCAAGAGTACCTTTTTAATTACAAAATCATATTTGAGTTCAATGTTACCTGACCCAATGACTTTGAGTGTAGCATTGTTGCCAAATGCTACTGAGCCTAGGTTCTTGAACTTGAGTTTGGTGAATTTCATTTTGTCCCCGGTCATGTGTCTGGAGCACCCGCTATCCAACATCCATTGGTCCAAATCTTTATGTTCCTACACATAAAGAATTTATTGATTTGGATCCAATTAGAATCAAGGATAGCTTAAATTGATTTTCACAACCTAGTCTGTCTCACCCAATCTATAGTTATCAATCACGTTAACCTTATGGGTTTTGTGAGACAGGTTTTAATAGAAGTAAAGATTTTATTTTGAAAAACATGATTAATTTTTGAAAAGTTGAATTAATTTTGAAAACGGTTTAATTGAATTTTAATTTTAAAAGGTGGTTGAATCTATGATTAATTAAAATTTGTGTTAGATTCAAATCTGACAATAGTAAAGTGAATTTGGTTTTCAATAATCGGCTTCCAGACCTTGGCGAGACACTAGGCCTTCTTTGGCCGTAGCCTTATTGGATCATCAACCCTTTCCTTGACAAAGCCTTTTATTGAAAATTCATCTTCAAGTTACTCCTTGAAAGATTTTGGTCTAACTAGTTTGGGTCTTGGATCGGTAGCCTTGGCTAGTTCCGCCAAAATAACTTCCCTAACGTACTATCATCTCATCTCTACCCAATACTATGTTATTCAAATTTCAGTTAAACGTTTTAGTCCTTAGTCTAACCAGTCCTAGGTCTAAGCATGGTAATTTGCAGAAAATAAATAAACAATCAATCATGCAATTAAAACTAAGAAATAAAAGAAATTTATCTAATTATGAAAATCATTTTTAAATTGGCTCCCCCTGGACTAAAGCCACAGTAATGGTTAGGCAAGATGTGAATCTTGTCCTTGGGGATCCAATACTGGTTTGGTCCAGCTTGGTTGTTCAGGCAAAGTTTGGGTACCCATGCCTGAACTTTGGGTCTAGATTCCTTTGTCTCGACTTGGTTCGATACCCTAACCCGAATCGATTTAGAACGGACTTCTGTTTTCCAAGGATCATGTCAAGACCCTTGGAACCCGAAGTGAATCGTTCTAAAGCCGCTCTAAGGTCATTGACTTGAGTTTTCAAGGAGGAGTTCTCTTTCTCAAGCTTTTCAACTTGAGTAGAGGTTCCTTCTTGAACCTTCTCGGTTAAAGATCTAGAGTCAGCTCTCTCTTTTAGGAGTTTTACTTCCTGTCGGAGGGACTCGACTCAGATTTTGGCTTTCGCCAAGTTACGAGATAAGTAGGCAATTAACTTTGATAATTCTACTTCAGAGTAACCACTTACAGTTATTTTGCCGTTCTCCGAAATTGTGAGTCTTCCGTCGTCCGGCTCCGATTCTGATCCGGTGTCGATGTCTTCTGAAGCGGTCAAGGCGAGAAGGTTCGATTGTGGGGCTTCTTCTTCGGAGGAAGATTCGTCCCACGTGGCTTGAAGAGCCTTCTTCCTTTGAGTCTTCTTGGCTTCTTTTAGATTAGGACACTCCGATTTGTAATGTCCCTTCTTGTTGCATTCGTAGCACGTCACATTTGATTTGGTCTTAGACGTTGAGGGTTCAGCTGGATCATCCTTCTTTCGGCTGGTTTTTCTTCTGTTGGTCTGATGCTTCAGCTCCTTGTAGTAGTCCAGGGCTAGCCGAACCAGCTTGGGTCGATCCCCTTCACTGTCTTCTAAGTCTGAGTCTAAGTCAGACTCGGGTACAGGTTGAGGTTTTTTCTTGGCCACCTTTCCTTGGGTTTTTCCTGCAAGAAAAGCAATACCTTTCTCGTCCACAGTGTAATTAGTCTGCTCGTGTAATTCCAATTCTAAAAATAATTCATCTAATTTAATTTTAGAAAGATCCCTAGAAACCTCGTAAGCATCTACCATAGATGCCCACAGAGTATTTCTTGGGAAAGCATTTAGGGTATACCTGATAAGGTCATGATTTTCTACCTTGTGACCGATTGTGTGCAGGCCGTTCATCAGCTCCTGGATTCTGGCGTGGAGCTGGGCTGCTGACTCGCCTTCGTTCATTTTGATGGTGTACAATTTGCTCAGCAGTAGGCGCCTTTTGCTGATTCTGGTGTCGGAGGTACCTTCATGCAATTCAATCAACTTACTCCAGAGTTCTTTCGCACTGTTGAAGGGACTCACCCGGTTCAGTTCTTCTTTGGTTAATTCACACTGCAGCGTCTGGGTTGCTTTTGCATCAGCCTCGATCTTTTTCTTCAGTGAGGCGTCCCATTCTGTGTAGTGTTGTGCCACTCCTTCAGCATTCTTGGGGATTTCCAGGCCAGATTAGATAATAATCCACATGTCCACCTGAGTTTTCAGGTGGACTTCCATCCAACTCTTCCAATAGGAGAAGTCTTCTCCACTGAAGAGTGGTGGTCTGACTGTACTGAAACTCTCTTGTATGGCCATGAAAATTTCTGAAATAGAAAAAAACAAGAGACTTTATCCCAAGACTTGGTCTTGGATTAGTAGTGCGAGAATAAAAACTAATCAAGAAAAAGCGATAGAGTGGTGTTGCACCAACCTCGATTAACGAGAGAAATTCGAAAAAGAAATTAAAAAAAAATCATAAAAATCTGGAAAAAAAAAACTCTCAAATTGGTGGTTGCACCAAGTTTGAGTCACCCGTTCTAATATCACTTGTTGGTCGAGGAAAACGATAGAGGGGGGGGGTGAATATCGTTAAACACTTTTCGAATTAAAAAGAGCAGATACGCAGCGGAAAGAAATTAAATGCACGAGAACACAAGTCTATTTTTTACTTGGTTCGGAGTCGCGGTCGGCTCCTACTCCAAGGCTCACGGTCCTTGACCGTTTACTTTGGGCAATACTATAATCGCGCAAAAAGATTTACAAGTTAAGTACAAGAGTATTTCAGGAAATTGAAATTGCTACACTTTTCGTTACCGACGTCCGATGTGGATCGTATTTCAGAGCAGAGGGTCTTCGTCGGCGCTGGGATCTCGAAGTCAGAGTTAGACGAGGCGTAGCGCTTGAACGAAAAGCTTTGAAGCGTTAGAAAATAGTGATGTTGAAGCCTTGGGGTCGAGCACCCTTTTATAGTGCTCCTGGGGGCGCCTGATCCATTGGGGGCGCCTGACATGTGCCTTCATCTGCGAGAACCTCTATCCGCAGCTCGGTCAGCGCTTATCCCCTCCTATTCGACCCCTAGTCTGACTGGGGCGCCCGGGACCTCCTGGGGGCCTAGCTTGACCTGGTCCAATGGCTTCGTGGCAAATTTGCTTTGATGACCGCTTTGACTTTGATCTTGGGCGCCCGGGACCTCCTGGGTACCTAGCCCAGTGTGGTTTCAAAGCAGTCTTGCTTTTTGTTGTTTTGGCCTTTTACCTTGGGCGCCCGGGACCTCCCGAGCTCCTAGTCCAGTTGTCTATCCCCTTCCTCTGGGGCGTTCTGAGCTGTAGAAACACAATCCTTCGGTTCCTGCAACCAAGGTTAGTTCCAAAACAAACTAAGCAAGAATATTAGTCTTCATTTACAGTCGTAGCTGTCTTGGTTTTGACTTCGGGTCTCCCAAATGAAACCCTAGGTCGAACCGACGTCTACTGTTCCCTCGACGGGGAACGTATCCTCACCTACTCCTCTCAGGAGAGTTTTACCTTTTGCCAACCGGCTCCTCCGGTTGGACTTTTGCCCAATCCACCTGACCAAGTCTTCATACCCAACTTCCGATCAGGTCTTCGGTGCCTAGCCCCTTGCCAGGACTTCGTGCCCAATCCTCGACCAGGACTTCTTTGCCCGACTTCACGTCAGGTCTTCTTGCCCAGTCCTTGACCAGGACTTCTTTACCCAGCCCTTTGCTAGGACTTCTTGCCTAGTGTACCTAGGACTTCTTCCTGCACACTTAGTGAACAAGTTAGAACACAACAACATCTTAACTTCTGAACCCTTTGCCATTATCAAAACTCAGGTTTGACTTAAGTACTGCCTGCACCAACAGAATGGAACAGGGAAAGGAGCTGGAATAGTAGGGAAAAAGGGATAGATATTGGGCGATCGACGAAAGCCCAGATACTCTGTGAAATTAGAATAAGTGAAATCTATGTTTGTCTTGGCCACTCGGGTAGTATAACAATGAGTGCCAATAGTGGGATAAAGATTGTTATAAAACTCGGATACTAAGTTAACATTGACCTCACATTCAAGAAAAAGGAAGGATTCCATATTATATAACTCGATGATCTGTTTAACCGAGGGACAATGTTCATATACAAAATTTTTTTATCCACGGTCCGACAGGGTAGGAGTTTAAAGGTGGTATTGAGAAATTTTTGTTCAAAGTAGGCACTAATAAATCGAGGACTGCTAGAAGGTGGGTATCTACCAAAGGGTGTAGAAGATGAAGGAGCTTTTGTCTTCGAGGTACCCTCGACAGGTTCCTTTCACTTCGA
Organism: Boesenbergia rotunda; assembly: GCA_024364735.1. Taxonomy (NCBI): domain Eukaryota; kingdom Viridiplantae; phylum Streptophyta; class Magnoliopsida; order Zingiberales; family Zingiberaceae; genus Boesenbergia; species Boesenbergia rotunda. The sequence goes on along the minus strand of JAGFNQ010003430.1, from coordinate 70,715 downwards.
AGATTTTCTAAAGATGGGAATAGGTCATGGCACACAAAATTTTGATCAAGGTCACGGCAGAAAATGATGTAATCAAGGGTACAGAAAGAAAATTAAGACCACAGCAAGATCATGGCACAAGGTTGATTTGATCATGTAAGGGTAAGGCCACGACAACCACACAACCAACAAGGTAAATTGAAGGTCACGGCACAAGGAGGAGCATTATGGTTAGCATAGCATAAGGAAGCACAAAAATCACAAGATATGAAATAAACAGCAAATAAAATTGCAAGAATGGCTTATTTAGGTGTCATGAAGATGATTGAGCGGTTTGGGAAGAAAACACAAGTTGCTTCGCAAAGAGCAGATTGCACAGAAGCAGATCGCAACTCAGCAACTCACAACTGAAGCAGAGAACTCGGGAGCAAGAACTGGACCAAGAAAGAAACTCAGGTGCGCAGGAACTCACCGAAAACGCACAACTCACAGAGGTCTCTCAGAAGCAGATCGCGCAGAAACGTAGAGGAGGAAGAAGAGTGGGTTCGGCGCCTAGGGTTGAAGAAGGAGAGGAAGAGTGATTAAATCAGTTGGTGGACCGATCACCAACCGAAATTAATGAGGTAAATCGGATCCACCGTCCGATCCAAGGGTACCTAGACTGATCAGGGAACCACCTGACCGGTCTGGATGTGTTCTGATCGGTCTGCGTGACCGATCAGGGAAGTCCCTGATCGGTCTGCAAATCGATCCATACAGAACGAATAGATGCTTCTGTGGGCTTCCTGATCGGTCGGTGGACCGATCAGAAGCGTTCCTGATCGATCAGCCTGACCGATCAGGAATAGCCTGATCGGTCGGTGGACCGATCAGGTCCCAGCCAGAGGCTTTCTGTGGATTTCTCGCAGAATAGCTTGATCAGTCTCTAGGACCGAACATTCCAACTCTTGATCGGTCATTGTGACCGATCAGGGAGGTCCCTGATCGGTCTGCGGATCGATCAGGGACCGAACAGTGGACAAGAATCGATTCCTAAACAACCCTAATTGGTCTCCTTGACCGATCAGATATCAGAAACTGTCTGATACTTTTCAGAAATTGTAGTTTCAGACCTCCTGTCAAATTCTGATACGATCAGATGTAATTGTATTAATCCTGGAGGTGTTCTCAAAGGCTCCAGGATACTTCGTGACAGGTTTGTTATCAAAAGCTCCAACCAATTTGAAATCAACTTCACTTAGAATGTTCAACCACATGAAATCAAGTTTGTATCAACAAAAAAACTCCAATCAAGTTTCATTGATTGGAATGTCCAAGTATGATCTTGGAACCAAATACACATGTATTATGCATTGGTTTTCCCCATACTTGGTCAACTTAATGATTTTTGTCTCGTCAACCTAATTCCTCAAGGGATGCATGAACATTTTGAGTAATTATGTCGATCCTAGCATCTCATCTCATTTCTAGCAATCAAAAATATTTTGTTAAACCTTATAGTTTGTGTGTGATGTCCCCAAGTTGCCCAATAATTGTTGCCTAACAATTTGAAATGATCATGAAGGGTTTTTTTTTTCTTTCAATCCTATGAAGCACGGCACATTCCCAACTCCCTCCTTAAGAAACTAAATTCATTTTCGGGGAGTGGTTTGGTGAAAATGTTAGCTAGGTTTGATTTTGACTCCACATGCGAGAGTACAATATCTCCTTTAGCAACATGATCCCTAATGAAGTGGTGACGCACTTCAATGTGTTTAGTCCTTGAATGATGAACTGGATTTTTTGTAAGGTTTATTGTGCTTATGTTGTCATACAACACTTGCACACCCTTGTAGGATAATCTATAGTCCTCTAGTGTGTGTATCATCCACAACAATTGTGATACACTCTCTCCCATGGCGATATATTCTGCCTCGATAGTGGAGAGAGCAACACAATGTTGCTTCCGACTTGACCAACTTACCAATGATGATCCTAAGAATTGGCAACCCCCACTTGTGCTCTTCCGATCCAACTTGCACCCAGCATAGTTGGAATCGGTATAGCCAATCAAGTCAAATGACTCGGTACAGGGGTACCAAAGACCGACTCCAATCATGCCCTTAAGGTATCTCAAAATTCTTTTTACAGCGATTAAATGAGATTTCTTGGCACAGACTAGGTATCTAGCGCACATACCCACAACAAAAAGAATATCAGGGCGACTAGCTGTGAGGTATAGCAAACTACCTATCATACTCCGATATTGGGTTAGGTCAACGAGCTTCCCACTCTCATCATTGTCTAATCTTGTGTTTGTCACCATGGGAGTGGTTACCTCTTTAGAGTCACTCATATTAAATTTCTTGAGCATCTCTTGAGTGTATTTGGATTGATGCACATGGATTCCGTCTCGAGTTTGTTTGATTTCGAGTCCAAGGAAGAAAGTCAATTCTCCCACTAGACTCATCTCAAATTCACTCTCTATGTGTCCAATAAACTCATTCAAATAACCCTTGTTGTTGGAGCCACAAATTATGTCATCGACATATACTTGAGCTAAAATATATTGTCACCATCTCTTCGCATAAATAGTGTAGGGTCTATTTGTCCTCTCACGAAGCCTTTTTCAATTAAAAATATTAACAACCGCTCATACCAAGCACGAGGTGTTTGTCTAAGCCTATAAAGAGCCTTTTTGAGTTTAAACACGTGGTTTGGAAATTCGGAATTTTCAAACCCCGGAGGTTGTTCAACATAGACCTCTTCTCTTATAAAATCATTTAAGAAGGCCGATTTAACATCCATTTGATAGAGTTTGAAACCTCTATGTGCTGCAAATGCAAGCATCAATCGAATGGATTCTAATCGTGCCACGGGAGCATAGGTCTCATCGTAATCAAGGCCTTCAACTTGACTATAGCCCTTGGCTACTAAGCGTGCCTTGTTTCTTACGATTTCTCCCTTATGGTTCAATTTGTTTTTGAAGACCCATTTGGTTCCAATAATTGTAGTCTTCTTAGGTCTAGGAACTAAGTCCCAAACTTGGCTTCTCTCAAATTAACCTAATTCGTCTTGCATAGCGATAATCCAATCAGGATCATGCAAGGCCTTGTCAATTATTCTAGGTTCAATTTCTGAAATTAAGGCAACCTCATTAGCCTCATTCCTAAAGAATGATCTAGTTCTAACCCCATGATGGATATCTCCAACAATTTGGTCTTGGGGATGACTAGAGGTTAACCTAGTTTGCCTTGGTGTTGGAGGTGTTTCTTGGATGGTGTCACTAGACACAGGCTCAGCCTCAGGGTCCGGCTGAGCTACATGTTGTCTAGGCTCACCGTTATCAGATTCATCAGCACCATCTACAACACTCGGACTCTCATCCAAACCTAGTTTCCTAAGTTCAAATTGAACTTCCTCTACTTCTTCTGATTGATCAATTGCTTTTGGGATCTCCTCAAAAACGATATCAGAAGATTCTTCGACCAATCTAGATTTTTTGTTGTAGACTCGGTAAGCTTTGCTGACAAGGGAATACCCAACCAGTATCCCTTCATCAACTTTCGCTGTAAACTTTCCAAGATGATCCTTGGTGTTTAGAATAAACACCTTACACCCAAACACCCGAAGATGTTTAACTGTAGGTGATTTTCTAAACCAAAGTTTGTGAGGAGTCTTCCCTAAAAATCTATGAATGAGGACTCGGTTTTGCACATAGCAAGCTGTGTTCACAGCTTCAGCCCATAAGTAACTCGGTAAAGAGTACTCATTGAGCATGCTTCATGCAGCCTCTTGTAAGACTCGGTTCTTCCTCTCTACAACATCATTTTGTTGTGATGTCCTAGGAGTAGAGAACTCATGTCTATATCCTCTTTCTTGATAAAATTCTAAAAATCTTTGATTTTGAAATTCTCCTCCATGATCACTCCTAATTATTTTAATTGTTATAGATTTTTCATTTTCAATTCTTCTACAAAATGAAATAAAAACATCTAGAGTTTGATCCTTATGTTTTAGAAAATAAGTCCAAGTATATCTAGTGTAGTCATCAATGATCACAAAATAATACCTACTACCATTCAATGAGATAATTGTACTACAATCAAATAAGTCCATATGTAGTAAATCTAAGGCAGTAGAGGTACTTACAGCATTTTTACCTTTGTGAGAAGATTTCGTTTGCTTACCCATTTGACATGCATCACAAAGTTTTTCCTTTTCGTATTTGATGCTTGGTAAGCCACGAACAAGTCTTTTGTTGGCCAATTTTCTGATATTCTTCATGTTTACATGTGCCAACCTCCGGTGCCAAAGTGTGGACTCATCTTCTTTTGACATGAAACACTTAATAGAAGCATTAATGACACTTTTGAAAGAAACTTGATAAATATTATCTATCCTTGTGCCTACTAGTACCGTGTCAAGTATGTCATTTTGTCTAACTAGATATTGACTTGGATGAAATTCAATTGTGTAACCCGCATCACACAATTGATTGACACTTAGGAGATTGAAAGTCATCCCCTTGACTAGAAGGACATTTTTGATTCTAAGACATTCGGATATTTGAATGTCTCCTATCCCTACAACCTTAAGGCTACCATTGTTACCAAGATACATTACCTCTACTTTTGCTTTGTAGGGTAGTGAACAAGGATCTATCCCCGGTCATATGTTTGGAGCACCCACTATCAATGAACCAAGTTGATAGATGCTCCCCCTCAATCAAAGCCTACACAATATGAAAAATAGAAGATTTAGGTACCCAAATCTTGGGACCTAATGCACCTACAATGCATGATTTAGGCGCCCATGCCTTGACCACTTTCTTTTGAACCCTAGAAACCTTAGATGATCTAACATGGGTCCTAGACATCAATGAGACAAAGGTTGGTTCTTTAGGTCGGTAACCTATATCGGCCTTGTTGTAAACCGCTCTTTGAGCGTTTAGGATCATGTCCAAAGTCTTGGAGCTAGTTGAGAATTTCTCAAGAAGACTCTTGAGTTTCTCAACCTCATTCTTCAAGGCTTTGTTTTCATCTTCTAGAACTTCAACATGCAAGTCATCAAGATCCTCATCCTTAGAGGATTTTAGTTGTTCTACTTCTACTTTTAAAGATTTAACTTTTTCCTTAGACTTCTTTAACAATTCAGTTAAGCATGCAATAGTCCTATAGCATTTGTCTAATTCAGGAGAAATTACCTCTTCATCATCCGAAGATGATGAAGCCGCAGTTGAAGCGTCCACAGATTCGTCACTGCTCTCTACATCTTCAATGGCCATGAGAGCTACATGGCGAGTGCTCTTCTCCTCCTTTTCTTCTCCGGATGAGCTAGAAGAAGATTCATCCCATGTGGCCTTCAAGGCTTTCTTCTTCTTTTTCGATTTCTCCTCCTCCTTCTTTAGTTTTGGACATTCATTCTTATAATGTCCTTTCTTGCTACACTCAAAACATGTGACATTAGTCTTATCAACTTTAACTTCACTCGTATTATCTTTTTTTTGTAGCGTCGACTCTTCATCATCATCCTTCTTACGAAGTTAGCCATCTCGGATGATAAAGACTCGCTTCCATCCTCCTCGGACTCGGACGAAGAAGATGAGACCTCCTTCTCCTTCTTCTTCTCTTTCTTCTTCTTGGTCTTGTCCCCTGCCACAAGAGCAATCCCCTTCTCCTTGGGGTCTTTGTTAGCGATTTCATGTAGCTCCATTTCACAAAATAAATCATCTATCTTAACAATTGACAAGTCCTTGGATACCTTGTAGGCCTCCACCATGGATGACCGCAAGACATTCCGAGGAAAGGATTTAAGAACATACCTTACAAGGTCGCGATTCTCGACCTTCTCATCAATGGAGTGTAAACCATTCAATATTTCTTTGAACCGGCCATGAAGTTCACTTACCGTTTCGGACTCCTTCATGGTGAGGTTTTGAAGTTGGTTGAGGAAAAGATCCCTCTTGGCTATTCTTGAATCCCGGGTGCTTTCATGAAGCTCGATGAGCTTGTTCCATAGGTCCTTAGCACTGGTGAAAGGACCTACCTTGATCAATTGTTCCTTGGTCATCCCACACTGTAAGGTGACCACAGCTTTCACATCGGCTTCTCCCTTCCAAGTTTGCTCAGCCGACCATCTCAAGGATTCCAACTCTTTTCCCTCAGCATCTTTTGGAGAGATGAACCCCTCCTTTATCGAGAACAACATACCGATGTCTGTCTTGAGATAATACTCCATACGTGATCTCTAATATTGGAAATCAGCCCCATCGAAGAATGGGGGTCGGGTGGTGCTGAATCCTTCTCTCATTGTCATTCTTGTTGTAAGATCTTGGGTGTTAGACCGTTAGACAGAGCTCCTTGCTCTGATAACACTTGTTGGATCTTGGATGGCTAGAGAGGGGGGTGTGAATAGCCAGACAACTTAAACTTATCGCTTCTTTGAGTTTTCTACACTTATGATTAGCAGCAGAAACAAAACAGCAGAAAGAAACAAAGACAACCAGAAAATAGTAAACAGAAACAGTAAACCAAAGACGCTAACATGGAGGGTTTACAAGGTTCGGGGATAACTTGCCCCTATTCCTTGGCGTGCTCGTGAGGTGGGCGATCCCTTGATCGTCGGCAGATCAAGCCCCGGGAAATCCGGATAGAATATAATCTCCTTCTCGGTGGAGAAACCTCTCCACAACAGTTTCAACAAAATGATGTAATTAAGCACAGAGAAACACAAGAAGGCTTACAGAGCACTAAAACAAAAGACACACAAGAGAAAACTTCACCGAGCTCAACCCAACACAACTCTCACGCAAGAACTCCCCGCTCTTCGTGTCTGTTTGCTGATGAACTCGAAAAGCTCTTCTCTTCTTCCAAGTGCTCAAGTTTACAGAAGATTCAAATGATCAGAGTTTGCAAGTGTTCAAAAGAGTTCTGAGTAGTATGCAAGAGTTGCTTCTTCTCCTTCACAGCCATCTTTTAAGCTCTGCTCATCAGCAGGTCACCACTGGCGCCTCTGCAGCTCATTAGCGCGTCTACAGCTCACAGGAGCGCCTGCAACCTCCTCAGCCACCAACCCACTGACCTCTTCTGGTCTCCACTGAACCCTCTTCAGCCGAGCCTCAGGTCAGTCGTCAACTTCGCCAGTTGCCAGCCCGCGCCAGAAGCCGTTGTATCCTGCAAAGGGAAAACGAACAAACCTGACGAAGAGAAAGTCTCTAATTGATCCTCCTCCTTCGTGGAGTCATCCCTGCATTGCCTGCATACTTAACAGATGCTTAGCACAGCAAATCAAAAGTGAATCAGTTAGGTGGCAGAGAAAAATAGTAGTGATCAGAGTTAAATCAAAAGTCTGACAGCGGATTTGAATTAAAGTTATCAGACACTGATCGGTCACCAGACCGATCAGTGAAGACCCTGATCGATCAAGTCACCTCCTGATCGATCGATCCACAGCTGGCTGGAGTTTTCCTCAACTCCCTGCAAGATCCTGGCCTGATCGATCACCTGACCGATCAGGCTGTGCCTTGATCGGTCACAGTGACCAATCAGGCCACCTCTGGACCGATCATGACGCAGCTTGATCGGTCCAGGAGGACCTTGATCGGTCACCTTGACCGATCAGGGTTCTCCAGACAAGCTACTGACCTTCTCTCTGATCATTCACCAGAATGATCAGAAACCAAACAGAAACCTTCTATTCTCTCCCTGATCGTTCACCAGAACGATCAGGAGCCTAACAGAAGCATTCTGTTCTCTCTCTGATCGTTCACCAGAACGATCAGACTTCCCTGGATCGGTCACCAGACCGATCCACAACAAGGAGTTAGTGCCAACTCCCTGATCAGTCTCCAGACCGATCCAGCTCCGACCAATTCAACCCTAAGTCCAGAGAACAGGCTTCCTAGCCTTCTCTGACTCATTCTGGTCTCGGAGAAAGAGCTCACGTGCCCTCTCCGACCAGTACACTCAATGCTCAGTCCCCCGGACCAAGACTTCATGCCCAGCTTCACTCACCGAGACTTTGTTCAACCTAGCTTCCCTCGCTAGGACTTGGCTTCACTCACCAGGGTTTCCTTCACCTAGCTTCACTCGCTAGGGTTTCCATGTCACCCGGCTTCACTCACTGGGACCTGGCTTCACTCACCGGGGGTTCCATCACCCGGCTTCACTCACCGGGACCCGACTTCACTCACCGGGGTTTCCGTCACCCGGCTTCACTCACTGGGGTTTCCGTCATCCGGCTTCACTCACCGGGGTTTCCATCACCCGGCTTCACTCACCGGGACTTGTGCCCAGTCCCTGACCAGGACTTAAGTCAAACTTATCTCATTAACCTAAACTTAAATCGGTGTCAACACCAAAACAACAACCAGGTCAGACTGCATCAACAACATTAGGCCTTTTCAGATTTTGGAGTTGTAGTTTATCGTTTGACACTACCAACGTCTCTGGCTGGAGTTCACAATGTGTTTCATATTTCCATGTGGAGGAAATATGTACCAGATCCTACATATGTCTTATCGGAAGTGCCGATCACACTCTAGCCAGATGCGAACTACGAGGAGATACCGATGTGGATATTGGGGCACAAGGAACATCGATTGCAAAATAAGACAATTCAATTGATAAAAGTTGATTGGCAGCACCATTCTGATGAGGAGGCTACTTGGGAGCTCGAGGATAGTATCAGAGCTTGATATCTTCATCTGTTTATTTGAGGTGTGTATAGTTAATTTTCGTTCCGTATTTATATTGTATATAAGTTGTTAGTACCAGTTGAGGGTTTCTAGAGAAATTTGGAGACCAAATTTTTGTTAGTGGGGGAGAGTGTTAGACACTTGAAATTTGGAGGGCTTAAGTGCTTAAAAATCGAAACTTATGGGTATAGTTAGAATTAACCAAACTAAATGGGTCTTTTACAAGATACCATAGAATTAATAAAAACCCTAAATTTCTCTCAAAATCCCTATCCCCTTCGTGGATTTCCAAAGCCCATCACGAGCGCCGACTCTTTTCTCCTCCCTCTAGCGATTTCGGTTTCCTTCTTCCTCTTCCTCCACGCGCAACGCCACCTTCCTCTTCCTTGTTTTCTTCTTCGTCTTTTGCGTCTCCTTCTTCTGTTCCTCCTCCCTTTGTGGATTTGCGCCTTGCTCATGGTGCGATCGGCGCCAGCCCACGACCAGCCGACGATCTTCCTCCTCTTGTGCCGAGTTGCCGGATTTGGAGAGATATCAAGGTAATGATTTGATCTTGTTAGAATATGTCTTGATTAAATTCATAGATGCAAGGATTGTGGCTTTGTTTGGGTTGCTTTTGTTTACTGTCGTGAATCCCTTTTGGTAGGTTCTGATTGATTTTTGGGTTAAAAGCTTGTGAGTGGGAATTTAAGGGTTTTAATAGTTGGGATTTGTTTTTTTTTTTTTTTTGCTTTGGAAGTTGTCGTGGGCACCTTTTGGAATGGAGTTGGTTTGAGTATATGACCAGTAGGGGGGAAGGAGGTGTTAAGTTGATATAGAATAGATGGATATTGCCATGAGTTACAAGATTTTTGGTTCCTTTGATTTTATGGATGTGGACACTTAGGAAATTAAATATAAATTGGATAATAACAATTTGATCGAGAATTAAACATTTAATTTCAGTGAATTAAATGAAGCATAATAATTAGGATGACCCAAATTAATTATGATAGTGGTTAGTCTCATTGGGATTTTGGGATTTAACGTAATAGTCTAAATTTTATGAATTAGGTTAAGGAGGAACCAGTTGTTATTTATGAGTTAATTAAATAGATATTATAGTTAGGATTTATCCTAATCATATTTAGTATTTTGTTTAGCTAATTTATTTAATTATATAAATAGCTTAACATTAATCTTGATGCTGGACCTTGACCATTTATGTGTGCACGGTCGCCGAGTTCTTTCGGACATACTCTATATTTAAGGCGGGTACTTCTTCTTTGTATTCTGTAAATTATTGATCTTAAATGCATGGCTGTTTGTTTTTGAGTAGGACTGATATACCTAGTTCTTTGTTTTTGATATCATCTATTGATACTTTCTTTGCTTGATCATCGAACTAATCGTATTTTATGTCCGTATAGTCTCACCGTTGATTTCTATTTTGTAAAGTACTGCTTGTACGTGAGTACATAGCAATGATCATTAAATACAACTAGGGTTGGTTGACATTAGAGATACCCTACCTAGTAGTTTAGTTGCATGTTTGGTGATTTTGGTACTTGTTGATTGTATCATTGCATCGTTGTTATTTGGTTGACTGTGCATTTTTTATCATGCACCATATCTCCATAGTTGCATGCTGATGAGTATTGACTTCCATATGGTTAAGTCGTCGTCGGTCATTTAGTTGCTCTGCCCACTTAACCACTCATTATGGTAGTTGGTAGAGTGCGAGCAACTGTCCTGTTATATCATACTCGACCACTCATGGATAGTAGATGTTGGAGTTGTAGGTAAGCAGTTAACACCCTCACCGTTATTTTTGAGGGATACCAGAGCTGTTGGTGGCTCCCCTTTTTTCCTGGGATCTTTAGAGTAGTTGGCTCCCCAGCATCCTGTCCACTCAACCACTTATACTAGTGGTAATCGTTGGAGTGTGTATAGTTGTCACATCCCTACCCACTCGGCCATATAGATGTGATATGATGGTTGCTTGACTGACATTAGGGGTGACACATATCATTGCATCATATGCATTTATTGCATTTTGTATTTTTTTGTGTTTGCTGTATTTATATGAGCTATGATTGTTGCATTTGGTTGACATGCATGCATGTTTTATTATTGCACTACCATTCTGTTTTACACATGTTTAGATGTTATTTTATTTTTTTAGAGATTGTATATTGTTAATTCTTTCTGCTTGTTATACCTTTTATTTGTCATGTATTTATCTACTCTTATATCCGCAGAGTCCGCTTGGACTCACTACCCCACCATCTAATTTTGTTTCAGGTAGTAGATAGATATGCATTACTTGGAGTCAGGAGAGGATCCAGTTGTCAATCCCATGACGTCGAGTCCTTGTGGAGTTATTCAATATTTATTTTATTTTCATTGTTACTTTATTTCTACACTTTCGTTATTTCCGTATTTATTTCATTAGACTCGTATTTATTTTCTCAGTAGAGGTATGTATACTCTGGTGTGTCGGTCTTTAGATTTAAATTTGAATTTTATTTTGGATATGGACTCTCATTTATTTTTAGCTTTCATACCGATATTAACTGCATGGTTGTGGAGTTTACTTTATTATTGTGATACTAGTCGTGTGAGGCTGTGTTGTATTTTGTGAGATATTATGTATAATTATTCTAGATTGTCCGTCGTATAGGGGAGATGCTGTCTGATTTTCGAGCAAACATAGACCTCTGAGGGCATGACAGGATGTCTCGCATGTCAACCGTCAATGCATCAAGATACAACACTTCATGACAAATCATCTCCGGCGCTTGGCCGCATGGGCTAGTCATGAGGTCAGATTAAGTCCTCTTGTTGCCTTTTTTTTTGTGAATCCCTTTGGACCCATAGCTTTTCTTTGTGTGAGAGAGATCTCCTCTCATTTGAGTTCCTGATGATTATGATACTTCAGAGGTGTTGAGATTCTAAAGAGTAGTTACAATTGTTAACTACCAACCATTACAATATAATGGAATGATTTTGTTTTAAACTGAAGTGTTTCAGTTATCAATTTGCAGGTGTGAAACCTTGTTATCACCTGTAATTAATTACACTACCAGGATAGAAAACTCTGCTAAACTGGTAAGTAAATCTGGCAACAAGAAGAGCAAGGGTGATTGCTCCATCTGCCAACGTTGGAAGCAGCACCTTCAGGATTTGTATATATCAAAGATCTACTAGCTAGATTTGTTCCTTATTTTGGTATGAAATGATGGTTCAGGGATCGAGCAATTGAGAATTGGTTTTTCAGACATCTTGTTTAAAAAAAATTAATAAACGAGATTTTTTCAACCTCGGACGATCGGTCCGGCTCTACGAAAGTTTTTCATCGGCCGTCAGGATAAATCAAAAAGCGCTTATGGTGGACGATTTAAAAGCTCAGCGTCCTAGAATTCATGTCCCATTTAAAAGAAATTTTTTTATAAATACGTCATAGTTGAGAATCGAATGATAAAAATTTAAGATTTTCAGACGTCTTATTTAGATATGAATCAGGCAGCAGACAAATTGAACCTGAGGTGATCGGCCCGGTCCCACGGAAGTTTCCCACTGATCATCAGGATAAATCGGAAAGTGATCGTAATGGACAATCTAGAAGTTCACGCCCCTTGGATGATGGATGATCTATGGCATCGTATAGTTTCTAATCACATAAAAAAAACAAAGTTGATTTTTAAATTATTTTACATAATTTTAGGTTGATATAAATATTATAATACAATTAGCAAAAATACCTCCGAACTCGAACCTTCTCGTTCTTATGCTAGGCGTCACGTTCGCCGGCAAGAAGAGGAATGGCGATCGATCCGAGGACCGACAAGCTGATTCGACGCACCGCCATGGTCGGCACCGCCACCGCCGCCTACCTCCTCCTCACGGCCGACTATGGCCCCCAAGACAACGCTCTTCTCCCCGTGAGTTCATTAGGAACCCTTGAACCCTCCTTTTTTTTTTTTTTAGTTTTTGTCTTCTCTATTTCTTTGAAGCTTAATCTTTGTCAGTGAATCTCAGTTTTTTAGCTCGCGTGCAGTTAAATATCTAGAGAAACAAAATTTTAGAAAACCTTTTTTTAGTAGCATGTAGTGTTGTTGTGATTGGGAAAATTTTCAACTGTCTATAGATGCAAAGTTTACTTTTTTTTTTCTTCAACTCGTTGCATTTAAATATTTGTTGTTGTGTAAAATATTAGGGCAAATTGTTTTTTTCTGCAACAAAGTTTAAGTGTGGTCGAGGGAATCACCTCTGAAAGATCATTGATTGATGGTATGAAAACCTATTGAACAAGTATTGCTGGCGTGCCATGTGAAGAAACCATCCAATAATCTACAGAATGTAGGGTTGGAGTAACAAGATTGTCTTGAAAAATTTGTTGAACTAGATCTAAACATGTCATATCCTGCTGATTTCTAGATGTGCTTCGGTCTCATGATATCAGAGGAGGGCGAAGGTGTCTAATAGTGCTTATGGAACATCACAAGTGAAGAAGACAGCCAGCCAAAACTTCTCTAGTGTTCATGCGATGAGGATTGAATTATTTGACATGACTTGTGGGAATTCAGTTATGTGGATATGCTCAATGAGGGTCATTAATATCGACATTATCATTTACGATGTGAAGGCAACTCTCAAAAAAGTCGTTGCCAACTAACTTGAATGTGGTAAGGAAAAGGTCTTCGGGCTGAAGAGAGGAATGTAGGATGAGATTGCAATGAACCAAGATGGAAACAATTCATTGCAATGAACCGAGAATTCAAAACCTCTCGATATTGGATAAAAGTAAGTAGAGGTTTGCGCGAACACCATCAATCTTCTAAGAGGAGTGTGTTTAAAGTCATTGCCAAGGGTCATACGAGTGGAAGTATCATGGTTGTTGGAGTGGTGAAGGATTTACTTTAAGTGTTGGTTTGATTTGGTGCTCAGAACCATCAAAAGGACAACATATTTTGTTAGTGCTAGCGGTGTCACAAGACATGATGTATCATAGCCTAAGCAAATCAGACAGAATGATCTTGAAGACCTTTAATACTTGGACTTTTTATCTATTCTTTTACAATGTTAGACATTGACACTCTGACGCTGATTATTTAGTTTTATTAGTGCAATTTTCTTTTGATCACGGTTGACTAGTTTGACTAAGCTCGGGATGACTCGAGCTTGAGTTTCGATATTTGGACAATATGTGAGCAGATGTCAAATAGGTCAAGGCTGCCCGAATATTTGACAATTTATGGGAGACAAGTTCAAGTGGGTCAAAGAGGATTGCATGTTGGCAAAGCAAGTCTTAACTCAAGGGTTAGGCAAAGGAAAGGCCTAGTGGGATTAGGCAAACCTAGTTGGTAACTAGGTAGACAAACCTAGTTGAGAACTAGGTCAAGTCCAAGGTGGGTTAGCTAAACACTTGGCACAAGTGAAGTCCTAGTTGGGAACTAGGTTAAGCCCAAGGTGGGTTAGCTGGGAGCTAAACACTTTGGCACAAGGAAAGTCTTGGGACTAGGCAAACCTAGTTGGGAACTAGGTTAATTCCAAGGTGGGTTAGCTGGGAGCTAAACACTTGGCACAAGGAAAGTCCTAGTGGGACTAGGCAAACCTAGTTGGGAACTAGGTTAAGTCCAAAGTGGGTTAGTTGGGAGCTAAATACTTGACACAAGAAAAGTCCTAGTGGGACTAGGCAAACTTAGTTAGGAACTATGTTAAGTCCAAGGTAGGTTAGCTGAGAGATAAACACTTGGCATGAGAGAAGTCTTAGTTGGGAACTAGGCAAGGGAAAGTTTAAGTTGGTCAAGGGTTGACCAGACACTTAGTGTAAGCCCTAGTAGGTCAAGGTTGACCAGATGCTAGGCAACGAGAAATCCCAACGGGTCACGGTTAACTGGAGGTTAGGCAAAGGAACCCTAGACTTGGGTTAGGCAAGTAAGTGCTTGGGCAATCGATTGGTTCAATTCCAATCGATCTGGTGATCGATTGTGAACTATTTCTCGCGAGCACAGAATGATTCTTAATCGATTGGGTAATCGATTAAGGTCAAACCAATCGATCAGGTGAAAGGGTCGTCGTCGCGAGAACAGAAGTTCTCTTAATCGATCAGGTAATCTATTACGAGGTTGGTCAATCGATCAGGTCGCGAGCGAACAATAGTTTCCCAGATCGATTGGGCAATCAATTGGGAAGATTTTTCCTTGCGAACAGAAGCTGTCTAAATCGGCAGGTGATTGATCAAGAGGTTGTTAATTGATTAGGTAATCTATTGGGAGTAGAAAAAAAGAGTCGTTGCGAGGGTTGGACGATTGATCAGATCTGACATGACAATCGATTGGGAGTAAGGCTAATCAATTGGTAATCTTATTCTGCAGGATCTGCAAGATATAAAGGGTGTGACAACGATTCAAATCTTATCTTCTTCTCCGCCTTTCTTCATCTGTGCTGCTGCATTTCCGAGTCTACAAAAGGTGATTCCAAGCTAGAAGAAAGCAAGACAAGCAAGAGTTCATTGTTGTAAATCTTGTAAGATTTCATTTGTATTTGGTTGTTTCTTGTATTTCTTCTTGAGCTTGTACGAGGCTTCTCCTCCTCCAAGAAAGAGGTTTTTATAGTACATTTGTGAGTGAGGAGTGGATCTTGGATTAGTCACCTCAAGGAGGTAGATGCCAAGTAAAAAAGAAAGAGTTAGCAATTGCTTCGAGTTTCCACTGCGACAAATCTACAATAGGCGAAGTGAGCTATTCGACCCCCCTCTTTCTCTTGCTCTCGATGTGTCCTAACAAGTGGTATCGAAGCTAGGTTGCTCTTCTTTGGACTAATCGCCGAAAGAACAACGAGGTAGAGGAAGATGAAGAAGTTGAAGAAAAATCCTAATTTCAAGAAGTCAAGATCAAGGGAGTTCAACTTCAAAATGGAGTTTGGTTATGACACTCAGTGTAAGCCCTAGTAGGTCAAGGTTGACCGGATGCTAGGCAACGAGAAGTCCCAACGGGTCACGGTTGACTGGAGGTTGGGCAAAGAAACCTTGGACTTGGGTTAGACAAGTAAGTGCTTGGGCAATCGATTGGGTAATTGATTGGTCCAATTCCAATTGATCTGGTGATCAATTGTGAGTTATTTCTCACAAGCACAGAATAGTTCTTAATCGATTGGGTAATCGATTAAGGCCAAACCAATCAATCAGGTGAAAGGCTTGTTGCCGCGAGAATAGAAGTTCTCTTAATCGATCAGGCTGGTCAATCGATCAGGTAGCGAGCGAACAATAGCTTCCCAAATCGATTAGGCAATAGATTGGGAAGATTTTTCCTTGTGAACAGAAGTGTCTAAATTGATCAGGTGATCGATCAAGAGGTTGCTAATCAATTAGGTAATCTATTGGGAGAAGAGAAAAAGAGTCATTGCGAGGGTTGGACGGCTTGATCAGATCTGACATGGCAATCGATTGGGAGTAAGGCCAATCGATTGCTAACCCTAATCTGTGGGATATAAAGGGCATCACAGGGATTCAAATCATATCTTCTTCTCCGCCTTTCTTCGTCTGTGATTGGACGATTCAGAGTGAGGTGCTGCTACATTTTTGAGTCTACAAGAGGTGATTCCAAGCTAGAAGAAAGCAAGATAAGCAAGAGTTCATTTTGTAAATCTTATAAGATTTCATTTGTATTTGTTTGTTTCTTGTATTTCTTCTTGAGCTTGTACGAGACTTCTCTGCCTCTAAGAAAGAGGTTTTCATAGTGCATTTGTAAGTGAGGAGGAGTGGATCCTTAGATTAGTCATCTCAAGGAGGTGAATATCAAGTAAAGAAGAAAGAGTTAGCAATTGCTTCGAGTTTCCGTTGCGACAAATCTACAATGAGCGAAGCGAGCTATTCAACCCCTCCCCCCTTCTCTTGCTCTCGTGTTCTAACAAGTGGTATCGAACCTAGGTTGCTCTTCTTTGGACTAATCGCCGAAAGAACAACGAGCTAGAGGAAGAAGAAGTTGAAGAAAAACCCTAAATTCAAGAAGTCAAGATCAAGGGAGTTCAACTTCAAAATGGAGTTTGGTTATGACACTTGGGCACCTCCACCATTCGGAATTGGAAGCTTCGATCTTTGAAAGTCAAAGATCGAAAATTTCTTTATGATGGAGATAGAACAATGGTTTGCTCTAATGGAGGGTTTTGAACTCCAACCAATAGCAAAGGAAAGCTCCTAAAAAAAGACAAATGGATCGAGGAGCAAATAAGAAATGCAAGACAAATCACAAAATAACCAAATTATTGGTTGATTTATTGCCAAGCACTATCTTATGCAAAGTTAGAGAATTTCAAGATGCCAAGAAGTTATGAGCAAATTGGCAAAGCTTCATGAAGATCCATCCTCAATGGAATGCAAGGACAAAGGCAAAGAGGGAAACTCTTTGTTACAAATATATGAAGACTCGGGAGTTGAAAGATGTTCGACATCTGAAGAAAAAATTCAAGAAGCATCCATCTCAATGATTGATGAGGAGCGTATATCATTGACTTTGAAACAAGAAGAGAAATCATCATCCAAAGTCAATGAAGAAGAGTCAAGTGTCACATTTACAAGCAAAGGCTTAAATTTTCAATTTGCAAAAATAAAATCATATTATTTACTTTGAGTGTAGGAAAAATGACACTATAAGAATAAGTGTCCCAAATTGGCCAAGAAATATGTTCATGTGACTTCCAAGAAGGAAGTTAAAAGAGATTAACCCCATGATACGAAGTGAAGGAGCATATTGTGTGCTTCTCGTGCAATCAAAAGGGACATTATCGGAATCAATGTCCAAGGGAGAGGAATCCGACCAAGAACAAAGTAGGAAGCTCAAGTAAATGGGGGAGCTTCCAAGAACAAGATTAAGGTAATGAACTAATGATATTTCTTTACGTCATGATAAAAAACATGTTAGAAATAATTTCTATCATTTTAATGTTATTTATCATGAAAATAGGGAGCATGATAATTTTAGGAAAATTATAAAGTCTTTCATGCTAGGACTACTACACCTAAGGTTAGGGAACAATTTAGAACATTTAATGGTAGTCCTTCAAAAATTAAGGCTAAAAGGAGGAATATCCAAGGTTTCATGAAAATCTAAGTTCGAGCATGTAATGATGAAAAATCTTGACCTTGATAAATTGGAGAGGACTCTAGAAAAATTAAGAAATTATGTCAAAGGGTCTAAGAAATAAAACCTAGAGTTAGGAACAAGGACTCTCTAAGGGCAAGAAAGGTTTGAGATACAAACCTAGAGCCAAAGAGGATGTGTCATCCTATCATAGAGTTTCATATATATATATATATGGAACTAAATTTAGGTCTAAGAGTTAAGTCAAGGTCACAAACGAAGTTATTTCTCAAGACTAGTATGACTAAGGCTTCTAAGAAGTTTAAGAAAGTCATTAAGAAAGTATCAAGGGAAGTTATTCCTAGTGAGTACTTAGAACACCCAAGGAGCATCAATAGGTTTTAGATTCCTAATTAAGAGTGTGTTCGCCACACCCTAGATGGATTTGAAGTGTGTCAAGTCTAATTGGAAGAATAATTAATCCAACCGTGATGAAATTGACATTTTGGGACATTTTCAAGATATTGTGATATCTTGAAAATGAGAAGTGGACTTATTTACTTTTGAAGAGTAAAATTTTACAAAATTAAATTTTTGAAAAATTTGAGCTTAATCAAATTGGCACAAATGGGATAGAACTCAAAGAAATGTCAAGTTGGGATTTTGGGGAGATGAGGGCAAATTAGGATTATCTTGTCTTAACGATTAGTTAATGATATAGGAAATCTAGGTATTATCCTTAATGCTAAAATATGTCATGTTTTATGTTCCCTATCATATGTCATGACATCATGTCTAACATTCATATATAATTATGAAAAATTTCATATGTTATATCAAACATATATCATTTAGCCAATGATAGATTTTCTTCTTGAAAATATTCATATGATGTATGTCATAATCATCTTTCATGCATTCTTCATCGAAATTAAGGACAATGACATTAATTGACATCTTAAGTTAGATGATCAAAGCTATAATGTCTAGCTAAATATGTATGAACCCTTAGTTTAGGGAGAACCTATCTTCACATCTCATAAAGATTATAAGGTGACTTGTATGTATATTGAAACATATTAGATACAAGTGAGATGTTAGAAGATGAACAAAACTCAAGGTGTTGATTAAATGCATCTATTTGAGTTTTAGGTTCATCAAAACAATGATTATGTGAATTCCATTCATTGACAAAGCTAGTGTACAAGTCATGTGCATTTTGTCCCAAAGAACATGGTTGAAAATTTATTTTGAAAAACATTTTAAAATTACTTTGGAAAACCTCGGTGAAGTTTATCTTTTTATAGAGTTATCATTGCTTAAATGAATATAAAATGGAATGAAACATTGAAATTTTTCAATATTTTCATTTTGTGTCAATCTTTGAAAATATGATGTATTTTCATAGAAAATTATTTTTCCATGGTAGATTATGTTATAAATAGTGTCTACGCAAAATTTCATGATTTTTCGAATACGGTAGAATTATTTATGAATTTCAATTTGAAATTTAATTCAGAAATCAGAAACTCCAATCGATGAGGTGATCGATTAGGACAAGGCTTAATCGATCGGGTGATCGATTGATTGGATGTTTTTATGAGCAGAAACTCTTGGAATCGATCACGTGATCGATTGAGAGCAGTGTAATCGATTGAATCCCAATGTCAATCGATTAGGAATAGCCGTAATCGATTGGTAGTAGAAACCAATCAATTAAAAAATCCTGATTTCAGTCCAATCGATTAAAAAATCCTGATTTCGACTGAAATGGTCTGATTTTAGTCTGAATACTTGTATAAGTATATTAGAGTAATTTTCATGTGAAAATCAAAAAGGAAGAGGTTTATGATGAAAAATGTGGAGTTAAGAGGAGGTTTAGAATCAAGTTTGAATTTTTTTTTCAAACATCATAACTTCGTTTTAAGTTTTCTTAAAGATTTAAGAACTCAAAATCATTGTTGGTAAATGATAGAAGTTAGAGTATGTTTTGAGGGGGAGATTCTCCTTAAGAGCATGAATTTTCTTTTCATTGATTAGATGCTCTATGTTGAGCATTGGGAACAATGGAAAATTGAAAATCATCGTCTTGATAAATGTGTGCACTCAAGGGTGAGGATAGAATACAATAAAAGGTATGAGACTTTCATTGGGTCCCTTTGAACAAATTGACTCTCGGAAGAGTTTTTGATGTGTGTCAAAGGGATAGAAAATGTGAGGTTTAAGTTAAAAATCCTTATAGAAGATGAAAGTTGAGCTAAAAGGTTAGCTTAACTTAAACATATTATCAAACATCAAAAAGGAGAGATTATTGGTGCAATCTTCTTTTGATCAAGATTGATTAATTTGAATAAGCTTGGGATGACTCGAGCTTGAGTTTCGATATTTGGACAATATGTGAGCAAAGGTCAAATAGGTCAAGGTTAACCGGATATTTGATAATATGTGAGAGACAAGTCTAAGTGAGTCAAAGAAGATCACACGTTGGTAAAGCAAATCCTAACTCAAAGGTTAGGCAAAGGAAAATCGTAGTGGGATTAGGCAAACTTAGTTGGGAACTAGATAGACAAACCTAGTCGGAACCAGGTTAAGTCAAAGGTGAGTTAGATGAGAGCTAAACACTTAGCACAAGTAAAGTTCTAGTTGGGAACTAGGTTAAGTCAAATGTGGGTTTGTTGGGAGCTAAATACTTGGTACAAGGAAAGTCCTAGTGGGACTAAGCAAACCTAGTTGGGAACTAGGTTAAGTCCAAGGTGGGTTGGCTGGGAGATAAACACCTAGCACTAGAGATGCCCTAATTGGGAACTAGGCAAGAGAAAGTCCAAGTTGGTCAAGGATTGATTAGACACTCAGTGTAAGCCCTAGTAGGTCAAGGTTGACCCAATACTAGGCAACGAGAAATCCCAATGGGTCACGATTGACTGGAGGTTGGGCAAAGGAATCCTAGACTTCGGTTAGACAAGCAAGGACTTAGTCTAATTCCAATCGATTTGGTGATCGAGTAGAAGCTATTTCTCGCGAGCACAGAATGGTTCTTAATCGATTGGGTAATCGATTAAAGCCAAACTAATCGATCAGGTGATCGATTGAAAGGCTTGTTGTTGCGAGAACAGAAGTTCTTTTAATCGATTAGAGGCTGGTCAATGGATCACGATGGGGGAAAATCACTAGCGAATAGTAGCTTCCGAACAATCGATTGGGAAGGTTTTTCCTCGTGAATAGAAGTCGTCTAAATCGATTAGATGATCGATCAAGAGGTTGTTAATCGATTAGGTAATTGATTGGGAGAAGAGATAAAGAGCCGTTGCGAGGGTTAGACGATTGATTGGTAACCCTAATTTGCGGGATATCAAGGGTGACGTAAGGATTCAAATCATATTTTCTTCTGTACCTTTCTTTGTCTGTGCTTGGATGATTCAGAGTGATGTGCTGTTGCATTTCCCAACTACAAGAGGCAATTCTAAGCTAAAAGAAAGTAAGATAAGCAAGAGTTTATTATTGTAAATCTTATAAAATTTCATTTGTTTTTTCTTGTTTCTTGTTGTATTTCTTCTTGAGCTTGTATGAGGTCTTTCTATCTCCAAAAAGGAGATTTTCATAGCGCATCTGTGAGTGAGGAGTGCATCCTTGGATTAATCATCTCAAGGAGGTGGATATCAAATAAAAAAGAAAGAGTTAGCAATTGCTCTGAGTTTCAGGTGATGGGAGCAACAAAACTATTTGAGGTTGGCTTTGTGGATCCTATCCCCTATTTGGAAATATGACTAAGAGTAGTATCGATGAAGCTGTTGACATAGTTTCAAGCTTTGTTATGGTTTAGTGCAATTTGTCCTTCGTCAAAATGACATTGGCAATCTAAACTATAATCATTTTTGAATAAAATAGAGTTCTATTTCCTTTTGATCTGTCTGTTGATGTGCTCACAAGGTCGATGGATTTCAAATTTCAGATCAAGCGGGCTATTGAGTCGGCAGAGTCGTCTTTCAAGAGATACATCTTTGGTTCCGGAAGAATTCAAGAGAACACAGAGGAGGATCCGAAGAATGAAAAATCGAAATAGTGATCTCATATCTAATGCAATGGATGAAGTAATTCATCTAAGCAAAAGAGGATACTTGCTCTTATTCACTGTGAATGAGTCAGGAGTCTGTAGTTGTACTGCTTCAAATGTAATAGAAACAATTAAAGGGTATTGTTATTAAAGATATGTTAGTAGCTGTTAAATTTGATTAATCAAATTGTGTGAAAAGATTTGTTTTTTCTCAATTGATATTACTAATCATATCTTTATTGATCCCGGCCTAGGTTAGGGGCCGCTCGGTTGGTTAGCGTGGCACCACATAAGGCTTAGTCGGGCCCACCAGGTACGGGCGGATGGGTTCGGAGGGCAGGGGCAGGACCCTGGGACTCACTCGGCCCAGGACATCCGGCTGAGTAGTCAAGACGACATACTCCAACCCGAGTCCCAGAGCTAGACGTCGAGTACTCAACCTCGTCCAACACGGATACTTGTTACGATGATCTCGAGCCTAAGGCCCCGACGACCGAGCCTAGAACCTGCTAGCCACATCTCGTCGAAGTTCAATCGGCATCCCCTCGGCCACTCGATCAGGTGACTCGGGAGCAGGTGGATTGAATACATCTCTGCGCCCCCAACTCGGGGCGTACCCTACGTCACTCAGAGATATTATTTGCGGAGCTCGATATCACTTGGGCCAGTCGGTCGGCAACCTACCTCAGGATCTGTCATTCCTTAAGCCACATCCGCTCCATGACATCATACATACGACCATGATACAGGGGTCAGCAAGCCTTACTTATTCATGACATACGTCGCGGATATCCTGCTGACTCTGTACTCTTGTATTACCCGGGCACCCTGCGCCATGCCGCCCTTCGATGGGTCAGGTAGAGCGGTGCGGATCGGTGCCTTCCTGTGTGCTGACAAGCACCCACATCCCTGTCTCATGCGGATACAGAAAAATGATTGACACATACAGGGGTTGTCAGCTCACTCGGCTATATAAGCCTCTTCCCTCCTTATTCCGCAGGTATGCGCGATCGTGTTTTCGTCCACCATTTTATTACTTTACTTTGTTCTTGCGAATACTGACTTGACCGTCGGAGGGTCTTGTCGGGATTTTTCTCGATGTGTTTGCTAACGGTTCTTCTCTTGTAGATCGGAGCCAGCATCCGCAGCTCGTAGTACTCAAGGGACCACTTTATTCTTGAGAGCCCACCTCACTACGCAACAGGACCATTTATTATCGTATAAGCAACAAAATCCGTCTCAAAGAGAAGAACAATTATGTGGAATTAGTTTAATGTCTCTGTCTTTGATCCTGTACCAAATTTACTTAGTTACAAATAAAGATATGAATTAGAACACATTCAATTCAATGAATAAAAAACCAATTCCTCAACTAAATGAGGGCATCACTTTTTCTAAATGTTTAAGTCACCAATCAAATCAAACTAACTCACTTCGATCATCATTTGACCCCTGCACAAGCCACAGACACGCACTGCACACCTCCCGTTTTTGAAGTTTGGAAACATTCAGAAGTCACAGCAGAAGACAGGAAATGTACAAGTTGGTCCTCAGTTTGCAGCAGTTGCCCCTTTGAATTGTTTTCGTTTTCCATGGAGGAGAAAGAAAGGCAAAAAAAAGGAAGAAGAAGAGGCAGCACTCGGTGGAGGTTCTACTTGAATTGCCGTCTTTTCCTTGAAGCCAAGTACCAAAAAGGTGGGATCACCATCTTGACGATTCCCCGGTCCCCATCCTATAAATTTTCAGAGGAAAATAAATCATGATTATCATTGGTGTAGCGAGGCACCTGGGGTCTTCCTTGAAGCTAAGTAGAACTGTCTATATTTTGTTTTTGTCCTGGTACGAAAAAATGATTAACGAAATTTTTTTTTAACCTCGGATGATCGGATCGGTCTCACAAAAATTTTCCATCGGCCAGTAAATCGGAAAACACTCATGGTGGATGGTTTAGAAGCCCCAGCGTCGTAGGGTTGACGTCCTATTTGAAAGAAAATTTTTTATAAATACATCATAATTGAAAATCAAATTATGAATATTTAAAATAACGATTAATCATCTTACTGCTACACTATAACTTCGAAAACACATATCTTCCTAGCATAAAGTCCATCATCGCCAACGTAAAACCCATCATCGCCATTTGTACATACGAAGCAGTAGCCAAAGAAGCTTTAAATGCCTGTGCACGAGTCAATTGATTACCGCAGCTGTAGACCAACCTCACTCGACGGGCAGAACAAAACGCTGATGCCAATGCTACTTTTCCATGGCACGAGATACTCGTAACAAAAGCATCTCCAATGCAATTTTTTTCAAAATTTTGTAAATTAAAAAAAACTTAACAAAAAAAAAGTGTAGAGGTGGAATTTAGAATTCTTAAATTCAAGAACAAATTTGATATTTTAAATCTGTTGTTTCTTTTAGGACGGAGCGAATGAGTAATTACAATTAATATTGCACACTTATCTTTTAAAATATACAAATGACTATAATTAAATTAAAATTTATAAATTAATTAAATATTAAAAAAATATAAATGTAATTATATTAAAATTAATTAATTAAAATTATTTAAAATCATAATTAATTAAATTGTTAAATGAAAATTATATAAAAATGTTAAATAAAAAAAAATAAATAAAATATGTGATTTATAATATAGGACTCACCAAAAAAAATTGTATGAAAGTTTTTTTTTGAATGTATAGAAAATAATAGTTTTTTTATTTTTAATGTGATATATTAAAAATTTTAAAAAAATTAGTAAGAAATTTAACTATCGAAGGTGCCATAAAACAGTCCACTATTGTGTTTCATATTAGTCTAAGCACAGCTTCCATGACCCTTTGCCAAGACAAGACCCTCAGAAAATAACTAAATAAATAAGTTTCAATAATTATTTTAATTCTAGTATAAATAAATAAAATCAACGTATTTTAACAAATAGATAGTTTAAAGATACTTTAGTTTTTTTAAAAAAAAATTAAAATTAATAAAATATAGAAGTACATACATATCACGAGGCGAGAGGAGGTTCCGTGCCCGACGGTTACGTGCCCGACAATGTCGATGCCATCACCTCCCCGGTCCCTGACTCCGTCTCAGACTTTGCCCTATTTATTCAGGCCGTCGGCTCGCCATATCGTCGTCCTCGCTCGTTTGGCAATTGGTTTGTTGGCGTAGAAGTGACCATGGAAGGGTTCGCCACTCTCACCGCCGTCCTCCGGAAGGCCGCTGCCGACTTCCCCTCCCGCCGGGCCGTCTTTGTACCCGGCCGGCTCGAGCTCTCGCACGGCCGCCTCCACCAACTCGTCGACGCCACCGCCGCCCGGTTCGCCGCATCCGGCGTCCGTGCCGGCGATGTCGTCGCGCTCGCTTTTCCTAACACCGTTGAAGTATGCTCTGTTCCCCTCCCATGTAATGGCTCTTTGATTGGTTTGGCTGATTAATCGATTTGGTTGTGTGCCCAGCTCGTGATCGTCTTCCTCGCCGTCATTCGCGCCCGCGGCGTGGCCGTCCCGCTCAATTCTGCCTACACGCAAGAGGAGTTCGTGTTTTACCTGTCCGACTCGGAGGCGAAGCTGCTGGTGACGAGCGCGGAGGGCAATGCGGCCGCGGAAGCGGCAGCGAAGCAACTCGGGATCCCCCGCGCCGCCGCGTCGCTCCCTGACGCATCGGGAGAGCTGGAGCTCACCCTCCCTGGCGGGGAGGAGGACGGTGCCGCTCTGCTCGCCGGCCGCATCATGATCCTTCGGACGTCGCGCTATTTCTCCACACCTCCGGCACGACGAGTCGCCCCAAGGGCGTGCCTCTTACGCAGCTCAACCTGGCGGCGTCGGTCAAGAACATCAAATCCGTGTATCGGCTCACCGAGACGGATTCCACGGTGATCGTACTTCCCCTGTTCCACGTCCACGGTCTGATGGCGGCGCTTCTCTCCTCCCTCTCCGCCGCCGCCTCCGTGACCCTCCCAGCGGCTGGTCGCTTCTCGGCCTCCACATTTTGGGCCGACATGGTCGCCTCCGGCGCCACTTGGTACACCGCGGTTCCCACCATCCACCAGATCCTGCTCGATCGCCACTCCGCCCTACCCGAGCCAGCTTACCCTAAGCTCCGTTTCATCCGGAGCTGTAGCGCGTCGCTGGCGCCGGCGATCCTCGAGCACTTGGAGGCTGCCTTCGGCGCTCCCGTCCTGGAGGCGTACGCGATGACTGAGGCTTCGCACCAGATGGCATCGAATCCGCTCCCGGAGGACGGGCCGCGGACGCCCGGCGCCGTGGGACCCCCTGCAGGTCTGGAGATGGCGATCCTCGACGAGGAAGGCTCCCGCCGGCCGGCGGGCGAGCCCGGCGAAGTCTGCATCCGCGGGCTCAACGTGACCAAGGGCTATAAAAACAACCCCGAGGCCAACAAGGCGGCCTTCGCCTTCGGGTGGTTCCACACCGGAGACGTAGGCTTCCTCGACACCGATGGCTACCTCCACCTCGTCGGCCGCATCAAGGAGCTCATCAACCGCGGAGGTATACCTCACTTCATCCCTACTCATTTCGTCGAACACTCTCATCCCCTCTAATCTCCCACTAACCACGATCGCAGGAGAGAAGATCTCCCCCATCGAGGTGGACGCGGTGCTGCTGGAGCACCCGGACATCGCGCAGGCGGTGGCGTTCGGCGTGCCCGACGACAAGTACGGCGAAGAGGTAAGCCACGTCACGTCTCCTCCTATAGTTTCTCTCATCGGATCAGCTCCGCCGGCTGGCTAACGGACGGCAGTGACTGCAGATAAATTGCGCGGTGATACCGAGGGACGGGGCGGAGGTCGATGAGTCGGATGTGGTGAGGCATTGCCGAAAGAACCTGGCGGCATTCAAGGTGCCGAAGAGGGTGTTCATCACGGACTCGCTGCCGAAGACGGCGACGGGGAAGATCCAACGGCGGGTGGTGGCGGAGTTCTTCGTGCAGCCAGCGAAGGCGGCCAGGGCCGGCGCTTAAGACAAAAATAAAACAAAAATGGCATCTACAGAAGGATCTCCTTTCATTTAACATTAAAATTATCACCAAAATCTCAAGCTTTTCTCCCTAGTCTTTCTTTCCGTAATCCCTATGGTGGATCGCTAAACCCTGTTTACTTTGGAGGACGAAAATTAAAACTCTGAAAATTTATTTTTTTTCTATGTTTATTTCATAAAAAAAAGGATAAATTACTTTCTTTTATGCTGTTTACTTAATGAATAAGCAGGTGGATTTACTAATCCATTTGTGGATCAATTTCCTTTCTAAAAAACAACTCACGTTCCACCTTCCTATTTTCTCTAATATTTGATAAAAAATTATTTGAATGTTCCACGCAGTCGACTCCGTAGCATCAGGAAACTGAGTGCTTATGGTGGTCGCGAAAGTTCTCCTAACAGTGTTCGTCGCATGGCCACGAGCAACAGCCCGCGCGCGAGGTCACCACATAGGGTTAAGGGCGCATGCAAGGTCGCCTCGTGTGGCTCAGGCCGGCCCGATGCTTCAATTTCTTCTTCTTTCGATTTTTTTTTAGGGACGTTAGATTTACATTTTCTAGTTTGTTTTTCATTTTTATTTTTTTTTAAAATATAATTTTCTAAAAAACATGTTTGGTTTACATTTTTCAACTTTATTTTCCAGAAAAAAAAACATAATATTTTCTGAAAAACTGGAAAATGAAAAAAAATCATTTTCCAGAAAATTAAAAAATGTGATTTTCTGAAAAATAAAAATAAAAAATGAAACAAACCAAACGCCCCCTTAATTTGTCTTTCTTTTCTCTTTTCTTTTCCTGGAGATTTTTTTTTTTCTTTTCTATTGTTTCCCTTAACTTTCTTTAGTGATTTTTTTTTTTCCATTTGAATTTCTTTCCTTCTCCAATCCATCCTTCCGAGTAGATGGTAAACATTCTCAACTTCAAGATAATGATTTGATGATTATTTTGCTCAAGGTAATTAGAGAATTTCCACTTGAATTTCAAATAAAATGATTGTTTTGGTGAATGCAACTAGAACTTCCACTTTATTATATTTGTCTTGTATCATTTCCTCCAAGTTTGAAGTGCCTCAAATTTTTTACTCAAACTTAAATAACTAAAAGGGAAGAGTGAAATTCCTGATAATATGTACGAATTATTCTCAGTTTAAGGCTCAATTTTGTTATGTCTTAGTTTACCTCATATCGAAAACTCTCAGCCAAATGATCTTGGAGCTGTTCCCTCACCAATTGGATGATGAGAATAAGAATGAAGAAAATATATGGATGATTTGCACTGCAGCAGCAAATGATCATTCATGAGTCATGAATTTATTAGATAACCAAAGGTCACAAAACACTCAACTAAAGATCTACATATTCAACAACATGAATCTTATTTCTCAACTAAATCGTATCTCACTAAATTCTATCTATATATAAAGGACTATATAGAAGCTAAAGGAATAGCAAAAGTTAAGCTATATCATATCACTGTATAAAGTATTCGGCTCAACATTGCTCTTTCATCTATCTATGGTACCTAGTGGTTTTTCTTGTGCATAGGAACAAAATACTAATGGATCAAGTATGTTATAGGTATTTATAACTTGAGTGGTACTCACAAATTCAAAAGCATGAAAAACAAAAGAATCCACTAGAAAAATCGCAGTAGTTGAAGAACGAGGATCTAAGGAACACTTACACTGCTGTTGGGGTGAATAAAGCAAAATTAGAGATGGCACTAGTTTGATTGGAACACTTGCCGCCATGTTCTTTCTGGCCCGCTTCTCTGCATCTTCCTGTTCTAACAAAAACAATGTTTAGTAGTTAATATAGATACCTTGATAAATCAATGCAAGGGCATTCCACTGGTCATGTTTACTTGCATTTGGCACATCCACCTTTCATTTTTCATGCAAAGTTAGCTCTGAGGAACTGCTACACATGATTTCATCAAGACATTCTTTTTCGACTCTTACAGCTAAAGAATACACTTTTGCAGATTGATAGACACAGAACAGAAATAATCTTAATCCATGTCATACAATTAGAATGAGATCACGAAAAGAATAGTGCAACCGTTATTGGTAATCACCAAAAAGGGGGGAAATGGCTAAAAGAAGGCTCCTCAAGTCATATGATGTTTATTCTCCATTCAACTACAGACTCATGCAGTAGTTCATTTTCCCACTGGATCAACTTGAAGCTCAATTCCTCAAATTTGATGCCTTTATCAAAAGATGTGGAAACATTGAAATGGCTAGTTCTTGTTCCCTTGTCCGTCCCAAGCTTGCTGCTCCTGCATCTCCACTTGCTTCACATTGTTCTCCTTTGTCTCGAGCAGCTTCTGGAGCTCATTTGAAGTAAAGGGAGGAGCTAATGCACAGGGCTCTGTGTCACTTGTCCACCTCTCCATGGATTCCAACATATATTCCTTGGTCTTCTCTGAAGCATGACATGCCAAAGACTCCATGCAAACCTCAGTGAAGCCTTCTGGTACAGTAGGCTGATAACTCAGAAGCTTGGCGTACTCTGTAATTGAGTGCAACATGTAATCATAAACATGATCCATGGTCACTTGCTCCTGGAAGAAATCACTGCTGGCTTTGCCCATAGCTTGTGCCTATCAAAATTCACATGTCATGTGCCGTTCATTGCGACAAATCTATTTAGCTACATCTTGTTTCACATCTCGAAATCACACTTGTGCAATTACCTCCTCCGGGTGAGCATTACCCCAGTCAACAGCGAATTTGATGGCCCTGCACTTGTTGTTCACAGCAACAGGCCAGTAATGGTGGCTGGGCATGAGGCCACGTTGGAAAAACTCAACGAACTTAGTGTCAACAAAGAGCGTTGGTGAGTCACAGGCCATGATGTACTTCTGGCTTACTGACCACGCAAGTCCCTCCACATAAATCCTATACCTGTGCAACAAAACCTCTCGTTAGCAAATGTCCAAACATATTGCCTGCAGAAAACTGCGCAACAAATTCCTTACCTGTGGTGGCATTGCCTGGCCAGATTTGACCGGCGATACCCTTGCTTCGATTCTTTGTTCCAATCCTATAAAAGGATATCAAATAAACTGAGGAAAATCTATCACTGATTGTTGTTGTAGAAAAAAATTTCCAAGCTGACTGAATGTGTACCTGTGAATAGATTCGAGCATTCCAGTCGCGTTCTTTGGTCACATTGCACTTGACGAGGTCGAGCCTGGTGCCGCCCATGAAGGGAGTGCCCTTCCAGTAAGCATACGGTACCCTCTCCGTCCATTTCACCTCTGCATTGCCTTCCTTCATCTCCTTCATCAAGGGAACCCATGGCCTTATGTTCGTCTCCGGCCTTCCAAATTAACCATTAAGGTTCGCCAGATTAGTTCAAATAGTGGCGTAACCCTAGTTTTCTCTAGAAGAAAAAATCGATTTTCTTTTCGACTTTGATCGAAATCGAAACAAAAAAAAACATGATCTTTTGATCATGGGAGATGAAATTGCGATGTATTACCAACCCCAGAAGGACCAATCGGGGAAGAGGATGTCCCTCGTCTTGTCGTCCTTGCAGTAGTGGAAAAGCGGCGGTGGCGGGCCGGTCGAAGCGTTGTACTCCGCCGCCTTCACCGACGGCATGTCCATGCAATTAAACACCAGCTCGAAGTCCGGCACGCGGCCGGGGTACCGCTGGATGAGCTGTAGTATACCCCACAGGGTGAACACGTTCCGCGACAGGCCGCGGCCGAAGTACTCCTGCACGTAGACACGGCCGCCGACGACCACCATGTGGATCGTCGCGAAGGGGCGCGATCGCAGGACCATCTCGCGGGTGATTCCAGTTTCTCTCCATGGTCGTAGGTCCTCGTGGATCCAGCGGAAGTATTCGGGGCAGGCAGCGGAGGGGCGGAGGCGGGCGGCGGAAGGAGAGGGCGGCGGTCCTCGGCATTGGATAATGGGGGGTGCCGAGTCGGTTTGGGCCGTTTGGTTCGGGCAGACCAACGTAATGGGCCGTCTTAAATCCGGTTCAATCTGTTGATTCAATGTGGGTTTTGGGTGTGGATCTCCTCCTTGATCGCTCCAACTAAAAGTCTTTACAACAAGGGAATCAAATTCGAACAAATAAATTAAAATCATAGTTTTCATAATCTTTAATTTGATTTTAGATTATAAAAAATCTAATATACTTTTAAATTTTAGTCAACTGTTTGACACGGTCTCCCATATGTGGACGACACGTCTCAAAGAATCAAATATTAAAATAATAATTTCCAATGGTTAGGTAGTTGTGCTTTTATTCACTTTCCTCCCCTTCAATTGCCATATTTCTTTGGAACTTCTCTTTCTTTGGTTATTTTTTATTTTTGCAACTTTTAATTCACTAGAGTTGAATGATGACAGAACATTGATAACAAATATTTATATATTTTTTCCCTTTTCCTTTTTAGACTTTGTTTTTATTGCTCTTTTATTCAAAGATCTAGCATGGACTAAGTTCAAACTAAAGTAAAATGTTGTGGTAAAATGAATATTACCTTGGCCAAGTCTAAGGGGTACATTTTTTAATTTTTGGTTACTATTTTTTAATTATTCAGTGCGTCATCAAAACATTAATTAAACTTAAGTAATTTGATCATGATAGTTCAACTACTGGGGAGAGATTCCTTGTGTTCTGGCACAATTATTTTTTAATATTGAATCAATTATGTTAAAATGAAAAGAAGCATGAAATAGGGCATCGATTTCATCAATTTTTGGGACAAATCTCTTGAAACAAAATACCAAAACCAAATTGCAAAGAACTTAAGATCAAATTAGAGATGAAGATAATTAGCACTTACCGCATTGTTAGAGATGAAGAAGACGAAGAAGAGGAGGCCGAGGAAGGCCGCGATGATCAGCTTCACGGCGGAGTTAGTGGAGACGGCGGCCACCGGATTCCTCCCTCTGCTATCCAGCACACTGTACCTTGCCGGATCGCCTCCATTTCCAAGCCTGTTCAGCTGCGCTTTCATCGAAGAAGAAGACGGCGACCAAGAAGATAGCAGGAACTGCTAAGCGATGGCAAGGAAGGAGAGTAAGAAGTCGTTTGATGGGTTCTCCTTCTCCTCCTCCTCGAGCTGTTGTTGTATGGAGATCTGCAACTGCGATTGGACTTTTCAAACTTTGGGAATCAATGCGATGAAGAGGAGAGTTTGTGGTTGGATCGGCGGAAGAGTTTGGATAATTATTGGGGGCGGTTGGTTGGGTTTGGTAGCTTGTGGGCTTCATCTAGACATCTACTGCTCCCCTTTATTTTTGATAGTAATCAATTAAACTAAACTTGTTCGAATCCTGTCTAATTCAGTTAGCTACTTATTGACTATTATATAATAGCAGCTTTCACTATGATTAGTCAAGTTAAGTGATCTGATCAAATTAAATTTTCTAAGCTTGAACACTTAACTTGATTGCTATACAATTGTATTTATCGCCCCAACTATTCTAGATGCACTGACTTAAAGCATCTTGAGTTAAGGCATAGACCTAAGCATCTCAATCCAGTTTAAACTATCAATCAAAGTGCCCTAATGTACTTATGAGATGTTGACTTCTAGATCTATAGGTGCATACAGTTCTAGGGTTAAAGTCTAAGCTAAGTCCATTTGTGTAGAAAATCTATTGTTTTAAAAGGGGATAAATTTTTCGAAAAATCTAAGTCGGAAAAGAATTTTAAAATTCAAGACTTAATAAAAAAATGATTTTTCGAAAGATAATACTAGGTTTTTGAAAGATAAAAAACATTTTTTAAAAAAATTAGAACAGTCCTAAAAAATAAATCAAGTATGAAGCATATAAATATTAAGTCAAATATGAAGTAGATAAGTAACTCAAATGTAAAGCAGTAGCCAAGTCAAATGTATGTCAACAAGTCAGCTCTACACGATAGGGAATGTCAGATCATCATAAATACATCTCTAGTCTAAAAAGATGGGCCAGGGGGCCAGAATGGGCTGGGGTGTCATGACCGAAATATCGACATCATCTCATCGTGTCGGGCCTGAAGTGCGTCCATGTGCTCGACGTGATGAGCCTTCATCTCCTCTCGGAGACTGTGGATCTCCATCTCTATCCGAGCAAGGCGCTGGTCCGTAGTCAGTGGTGGAGGCTCTTGCAAATGCTCCTCGATCTCGGTGGCGAGATCAGCTACGTCGACGTCCACCTCGTCGTCCGAGTCGATCTGGCGTCGTGCACCTTGTCGTCACCACGACAAAACACCGGTGGCCGAGATGCCTATGGCCGCTAAAGAAAATTCCTAGCCCCTATCTCATTAAACTCGGTCATAGTGGCAATCTCTCCTGTTGGAAACGGGATGGCTAGAGAGGGGGGGGGTGAATATAGCCAATCAATGCAACCTTTGGCACTTAGCAAGTTTCTGCAACTTAGAAATCAGTAGCACAGCGGAAAGAATAGAAAACAAGGTGTGCAGAAAACTAACGCGCAAACAAATCAAACACAGCTAGTAAGATCGCTAACAAGGAGGATTTACAAGGTTCGGGGATAACTAGCCCCTACTCCTTGGCGTGCCCTTAAGGTGGGCGATCCCTTGATCGTCGACAGATCAAGCCCCGGTGATCACAGGATAAAAGCAACCTCCTTCTCGGCGGAGTAACCTCTCCATAGTGTTTCAATCACAGATGGAGTTTAAGTACAAAGAAACAACAAGAAGGATCTTACTCAAACACTTATCACGGACAAGAACGCAGCAAGCTTCCCTGAGCTCCACCCAGTGGCGATCTCACGCAAGAACCCTTCTTCGTGTCTTCCCACTGTTGGACTCCAAGCTTCTCGTTCTCTCCTTCAAGCGCTCAAGTAATGGATGATTGCTTCTCAATCGCTTGCTCAGAATGATGGAAACTACAAGAACACAGCAAGCACTCGTGGAGAACTTCAGGTGGCAAGAACTCAAAACCCAAGCGTTAGAACTCTACTTCACCGAAGCTGTCTCTTGTCCCTTTTGTTTCTCCACTAAGCATCAAGTGACCTCATCTCCAGCAGCCTCCAGCTGCCTCACTGCCAACGCCAGCTACCACTGAACCCTTACTGAACTTCCTGAGCTCCCTCAGCTAAGCTTCAGTCAGCGGCTTCAGTCCTGCAGCTCCAGCCGTTGCAACCTGAGATGAGAAATGGACAAACCTGCTCCAAGGAAAGCCTCCATTGACTTCTCCTTGAGTGTTTGAATCCTCCCCTGTCACCTGCAGCTTAATCAGACTGTTAGAGCAGTATATCACACAGCAAATCAAATATAAGAGGCAAGTAGCAGCGAATCGGATACGGTCAGACGCGATCAGAGCGTCTGACAGTGTAATTTGAATTAAAGTGATCGGTCACCTGACCGATCAGAGAGTCTCCTGATCGATCACCAGACCGATCAGGCTGGGTCCAGACCGATCAGGCTCCGTCCTGATCGATCCCCAACGCTCAATCAGAAATCGCGATTTCTTTGAGATTCTTCTGGACCGATCACCAGACCGATCCCAGGTCGCGGATCATTCACCGGACTGATCCACCCTTATATCGGGTGATTTCTGAGTTTCTCAGCCTAAGCCTTCTGATCGGTCAACTGACCGATCAGGGGTTCTCCTGATCGGTCACCAGTCCGATCAGATCATCACCAGACCGATCAGGCACCGTCCTGATCGATCTTAGTGAGAAACCCGTGAAGCTGGATCGTTCTCCAGAACGATCTGCACAGTGATCATGATCGGTCACCAGACCGATCAGGTGCAGATCAGCAGGGGAACTCAACCTCACTGTTTGCTCCCTGATCAGTCACCAAACCGATCAGGAGCCAAGCAGTGGGTGAAACACGCACTCCCTGATCGGTCACCGGATCGATCAGGAGCAGTACAGTAGGTTCCCAACCTCACTGTGTGCTCCCTGATCGGTCACCAGACCGATCAGTCATTGCTGGATCGGTCACCCGACCGATCCACGTTGGAGCAGCGTGTCAGATTCCCTGATCGGTCACCAGACCGATCCAGGGACTTAAACTTAGCCATCCAAGCTAAGCTTCCATCCACCTTAGCCCTCCAAGCTAAGGATTTTTCCATCTAACTCTTCAAGTTGGAAATTTGCACCTAACCCTCCAAGTTAGGACTTTTCACCTAGCCCTCCAAGCTAGGACTTTTCACCCAACCCTTCCGAGTTAGAACATCATCCAACCTAGCCCTCCAAGCTAGGCACCTGACCCTCCAAGCCAGGACTTTTTCACCTAATTCTCCAGGATGGGAATTTGCACCTAACCCTCCAAGTTAGGACTTTTCACCTAGCCCTCCAAGCTAGAACTTTTCACCCAACCCTTCCGAATTAGGACTTTTCCAACACCTAGCCCTCCAGACTAGAATTTTCAACACCTAACCCTCCAGGCTAGGATTTTCCAAACCATGCCTAATCCTCGATCAGGACTTAAACATAATCATAGTCATCAACCTAAACTTAAATCGGTGTCAACACCAAAACAACAATCAAGGCCAGACTGCATCAACATCTCCGACATAGATGTCGCGACCGTGATGATGAAGAAGTGCGGCGAGAATGTGGCAGTAGGGTGTCCGTACTCTGGAGTGAGTGGATACACTAGATGCATGATGATCGTATGAAACATGTGTAGACCTATGTCTATGTTCAAGTGGTGGATCATCGTATAAAATAGGAACGTATGGAAGGGTCGCATGGCTGCCACATCTCGAGAGGTTAAAGGAAGAATGCAGCGGACCAGGACTCTGTAAAGAGCGTAGTCCTGTATGCGCAGATCGACAGACTGGAATCTCTGTACAGTTGGGTCCCTCTCCTCTCCGAAAAAGTAAGAATAGAGAGTGTCAAGGGTGATGTGTGAATATGGAGGATCGAAGGGATGGTCTGTCGGAGGATAACAGCAAAATCTGGACTGAGAAGGTCGTAGTCCAAGGAAACGGTTAAAAAGAACGGGCGTGATGGTGAGTGGAATGGTCTGTACATTGGTAATGTAGTAGAGGTCATCAACTTTGACCAAGTTATTGTAAAATTCAGCACATAGGGTCGTGTTGATTGGATTGGTACAATATACAAGTTGGTCTAGCTGGTAGAAGTTAATAACATTTATAGCTAAAGGGTAAGACTGGATAAAGAAGCTTCTATTTAAATAGTGCGTCTTGATAGGTTTATAGGTAGTGTGTGCAAATTTACCGAATAAAGCTAATGTGGGAAACCTAGGATCTGGGTTAGGCTCGGCCCCGGGGTTGGTTTGCGTAACTCGGCGTTTACTAAACAATTAGAAAAACTATGCATTTATTTAAAAAAATTAAATTGTAAAATCAACCGTAAATACATAATTAAGTCATACTGGGGCGGCATTGTGGAAATAGAGTAGTCGAGGGAGAGTAAACAACTCTAGGGCACCTTAGAAGTGAGGAGAGTATGAGGAAGGAGTGGTTTGAGGTGTGGGAGAAGAAGGCTGGGCGAATGTGTTTATATAGCTCATTACGGGCCCCCGTGACAGACTTGAGGCGCCCGAGTTTGACTCGGGTGCCTGAGTTCAGGTTGTTCAGGCTTTTGGCAGGGTTGATTGCCTCGTAAGCTGAAAAAGGCTTGGGGCGCCCGTGTTGACCAGAGTAAGCATAATAAAATTACAAAAATAAAATAAACAAGCAACAATCAATTATTCAAGCAAAAAATCATCTAAGTATAAAAATGGTTTTTATATTAGCTCCCCCTGGACTGAAGCCTCGATAAGGGTTAGGAAAAATGTGAATCTTGTCCTTGGGGATCCAATATTGGTTTGGTCCAGTTTGTTTATTCAAACTTAGCTTTGGGACCCATGCTTGGACTCGGGTTCTAGGTTGGTTTAATACGGAATAGTAAGACCATTGTCACGAGTTGGTTCAATAGCCTAGTCTAGATCGATTTAGAACTGACTTCTGTTTTCCAAGAATCATGTCAAGATTCTTGGAACCCGAAGTGAATCATTCTAATGCGACTCTGAGTTCTTTGACTTGAGTTTTCAAGAAAGAATTATCTTTCTCAAGCTTTTGAACTTAAGTCGAGTTTCCTTCTTGAACTGACTCGGTCGAGGAACTCGAGTTGACTTCCTCTTACAGGAGTTTGACTTCCTGTCGGAGGGTTTCAACCCGGATGTTGGCTTTCGCCAACTTACGTGACAAATATGAAATGAGATCGTAAAGATCGGATTCAGGATAACCTCTTACCGTAATCCATCCGTCCTCCGAGATTGAGAGCTTTCCGGTGCCGACGTCTTCATCCGGTTCTGATTCCATTCCGGAGTTGATGTCTTTCGAGGCGGTCAACGTGAGGAGGTTTGAGTGTGGAGCTTCTTCTTCTTCTTCCGAGGACGATTCGTCCTAGGTGGCTTGGAGTGCCTTCTTCTTCCGAGCTTTCTTGTTCTCCTTCAGATTGGGACACTCTGATCTGAAATGTCCCTTCTTGTTACACTCGTAGCATGTTACGTTACCATTGTTCTTCTGGCTTGTTGAGGGTTCAGCTGGATCTTCCTTCTTTCGATTAGTCTTCTTTTTGTTCGTTTGACTCTTGAGCTCCTTGTAGTAGTCATGAGCCAATCGGACAAGTTTTGGACGATCCCCATCGTCATCAGACTCCGAATCTGAGTCGGACTCGGGTACTGATGGTTGCTTCTTCTTCTGAGATCTTCCTGGCATTTTCCTTGCAACAAAAGCTATACTCTTTTCGACCAATGTAGCATTAATTTGCTCATGTAATTCTAATTCGGAAAATAACTCATCTAATTTAATTTTGGAAAGGTTCCTAGACACCTTGTAGGCATTTACCATAGATGTCCACAGTGTATTCCTTAGAAACGAGTTCAGAGTATACCTTATTAGGTCACGATTTTCAACCTTGTGACCTATTGTATGCAGCCCGTTCATCAGCTCCTGGATTCTTGCATGGAGCTGTGCTACCGATTCGCCTTCGTGCATTTTGATTGTGTAGAGTCTGTTGAGTAGCAGATCTCTTTTGCTGATTCGCGTATCTGGCGTACCTTCATGTAGTTCAATTAGTTTGTTTCAAAGTTCCTTCGCGCTGCTGAAGGGTCCAATGCGGTTCAACTCTTCCTTCGTCAAGCCGTATTGTAGTGTCTGTGTGGCCTTTGCATCGGCTTCGATTTTCTTCTTGAGTGGTTCGTCTCACTCTGTGTAGCCTTGCACCTTACCGTGTGCGTTCTTGGGTATCTCCAGTCTGGACTGGATGATAATCCACATGTCCACCTGTGTTTTCAGGTGGACCTCCATCCTACTCTTCCAATAGGAGAAGTCTTCTCCTGAGAAGAGTGGTGGTCTGGCGATGCTATAGCCTTCTTGCATGGCCATTGAAATTTATCTGAAAAAAATTACAAAAAGAAACTCTGTCCCAAGACAATGTCTTAGCTTAGTAGTGCGGTAGCAAAGAAATAATAATAACAAAATCGAGTGGTGTTGCACCAACCTCGATAAACGAGAAAATTACGAATAAAAACATATTTTAAAATCTAAAAAATCTGAAAAATCGCTCAATCGGTGGTTGCACTAGATTTGAGCCACCCGCTTTGATACCACTTGTGAGATCATTTAGAATCGATAGAGGGGGGGGGTGAATATCGATAAAATCTTTTCAGATTAAAAATAAGAGCAATTACGCAGCAAAAAATTCACAACAATGCTGACATGGTTTTCTTTTACTTGGTTCGGAGTCTAGATCGGCTCCTACTCCAAGTCCCACGGTCCTTGACAGTTTACATTGGGCAATTCTATATTTCACAAAACAGTTACAAGTTTGAAGTTCGAATACAGAATTTAAGTACAACAATTAATTAAAAAATACCGACGACCGGAGAAGATTCGAAGGTCGGAGCTGCGGGTCGTCGTTGGCACTTGAGACTTGAGCACGGAACGTTTGGAGCAGAGCACTTGAACTTTTTCGTTGGAAGCAATTGTGTGTGGAAGCAAGAGGGTGAACCCCTTTATATAAGGTCTTCTTGGGCTCCTGTGTTGAAGGGGGCACATGACACGTGGCCCTTTCTGCGCGAATCCTCATCCGCAGACTTGGCCAACACTTATCCCTTCAACTGGGGCGCTTGAGTCGACTAGGGAGCCTGTATCAACACAGGCGCCATACAGGCGCCTGACTCCATTCAGGCGCTTGGGAAGCAGAACACTTCAACCCTTGTTCCTGCAACCAGGATTAGTTACAAAACACAAACAATATATAAGTTAAGTCCAGAAAACAGCTAGAGCTGTCTTGGTTCTAACTTTGGGCTTCCAAAATAGAACTTAGGTCGAACCGACGCCTAATGTTCCCTCCTACGGGGAACGCGTCCTCGCCTACTCATCTCAGGAGAATTTACCTTTTTGCCAACCGGCTCCTCCGGTTGGACTTTTGCTCAATCTTCCGGATCAGTCTTTGTGCCCAGTCCACGACCAGGACTTATTGCCCAACCCCCGGTCAGGTCTTCGGTGCTCAGCACTCGGCTAGGACTTATTGCCCAATTACTCGAATCAGGACTTCGTGCCCAGTCCGCGACCAGGACTTATTGCTCAACCCTATGTCAAGACTTAAGTGTCCAACCCTCGGCTAGGACTTATTGCCCAATTCCTTGAATTAGGACTTCGTGCCTAGTTTACCTAGGACTTTTCCTGCGCACTTAAATAAGCTTCATTAGATCACGAGGTACCCTTAACTTATGAACCCTTTGCCATTATCAAAACTTAGGTTTGATCTTGGTGTTTCCGGCACCAACACAATAATTATCTGTCACCTTTCTTAAACAAGAAAGGGTAACGGTTATTGGAGTCGGGCTATCGGGTCTATGACTTTTTGGGCTCCGCTTTCCCGAGAGGGTCTCGGGAGATTTTTCTCTCCCAGAAAGGCCTCAGGAGCCTATCTTCCCGGGGAGGTCTCGGGCATATTCTATCCTGAGTTGGTCTGGGAGATCTGCCCTCCCGAGGTGGTCTCGGGAGTCTGCCTTCTCGAGGGGGTCTTGGGAGTCTGAGAGAGTCGTTCAGATTCGATAGACCTTGACACATAGCTTTCTCGTTCCACATATTAATCTGGGATGCTCAACCTCATCACTTCCCATTATGGATCTTTTTCCACAGAAGATGATCCATTCCTCTTTTATCCGTCCTCAGCGTAAACAAACAAATTTGTAAAGAATTCTCACCCTATTTATCTTACACTGATAGGGTAAAAATTTACCGTATCATTGGACCTCAATGATGAATTTTCTTCTCATAATGTAACTAGAACTACATGGATTAACATGCATCAGAAGGCATCAATAATGGCATTTCGACGAGGTCCTCCGATATTTAAGTCATGATCGTACTGTTCAAGCTATTTGAGATCACGATTTGGTGAATCATGAAGAGCAACTGTTGTGAAGAGCAACTTTTGTGGAGAAAATTGTGGCTAACGTGTTGCCAAAGGGAGCTCATGAAATTCCTACAAACACTTAGCAAGAGGTTAGAACTCAGAATGGGTATCAAAGTTGGATTCGGTGTGACCACTCTATACTCAAGTTAGCACAAACTCAAACAAGAGAAAAGTAGCGGTGGAAAAATTTTGGATGATTAAGAGGGTGTTTAGCTGACCTTAGAAGTTCTACAAAATATCTTAGAAGTTGTTTTGTAGCTTATAAGCTATTTAAATTTGTTTGGTAAATTTTTATGCAAAGAGCTTTATAAGCTGTCAAAATAAGGTGTTTGATAGCTTATAAAATATTTTTAAAAATGTAACTCCTTTACTTTTTTAAAAAGATCTTATTTTAAAAATTTTCTTCTCTAAAATATCTTTATAAATTTTTATTAATCCCTATCTTATCCTCCATAGATTTTTACAAACCTAATGACTCTCTCCACGCCGACTTCTTTTCCCAATGCACTCTGTCATCTTCTTTTCCTAGCAAGCGAAGTCTCCGACACTTCCTTCTATTTATTTTCTCCTTGACGCATAAATTCTCTAACTCGATTTGTCAAATATATTATTGATCAATTTTTAATTATAATTTTGATTTAAAATATTATATCATTAAAATTTAAATTGTTTTGAATTAAAATATCAAATAGTTTTATTTTTTATATAAGTTTAACATTATTATAAAATTATAAACTAGTTTCCTATATTTATTATACACTTTTTTGATAATTTTGTTGATAAAGATCTTATAATACTAAATACATCTATATTTTTAAGTTATTTAAAATAAATTCATACAAACACTTTAACAACTTAATTTTATAAACTTCTAAAATAACTTACAAGCTGTACGAGCATAAGTTGTGCGAGCTTATAAGCTATTTTTATTAAATTTAACCAAACACTCCTAAGTGTACATACTTATGCTTGCGAGATCAGATAACTTTATATAGGATTATGGTTGTATCCTTATGTTACCCAAGTGTTTGCCCAGTCTTCCGGAGAAACAACTAAATTGCCCATATCCTCCGGGAGTAACAACCACATTACTCACTTTCTTTAGAAAAAGTGGTCCGATAAAACCACGTAGATATGAGTTCAATCAAGGGCAATTGAGCTGAAGGACCCTACTGACTAAGCTGATGTAGTCTACTAAACGTAGTTGGAATAGTCAGGTTAGCCGAGTCAAAGGAGACGAATTTACCAAATCAGAGGAGTCTGGTGGACTGCGTCGGAGAAGTCAGGTCGGAGAGCTATATAGACCGAGTAGGAGTAGTCAGGTTGGTTAAATTGGAGGAGTTAGTTGACTGAATCAAAGGAGCCTAGTGAACTAAGTCTAAGGTATTTATTTTGACTTCCACCTTTAATTGACTTTTGATCCAGAGTCTTGCCTGGGCCACATCATCTAAGACCGTCAGAGTTCCCATATCCACCACGAGGTACTATGAAAGAGACAGAACAATACAAAATGAAGAGGAATAATATGAAATTAAGTGTTAAATATCGAAAAATGGGTTAAAATAGAAAATTCGAAACATAAAGGTATACCCTTAGAATTAAACAAACTTAGAGGGTTTATTTGTAAAATGTCAAAAACTTAATAAAAGCCCTAAATTTTCTTCTCCTGCGTCGATAACTCATGAAACCGCCCCCTTTCAGTTTTCTCC
This sequence comes from Boesenbergia rotunda, assembly GCA_024364735.1. Taxonomy (NCBI): domain Eukaryota; kingdom Viridiplantae; phylum Streptophyta; class Magnoliopsida; order Zingiberales; family Zingiberaceae; genus Boesenbergia; species Boesenbergia rotunda. The sequence continues at coordinate 28,854 of JAGFNQ010003430.1, read as the reverse complement.
CCGACGCCACCTTTCCTTTCGGTTTTCGCCCAACGCCGCCGATCCTGTCGCCGCAACCCGCACGCGCCGCGACCAACGACGCCGTCGCCCTTCGTTCCGGGCGAGCGAGCGTCTCCTTTCCTTTCATTTCTTCTTCTCCACTTCCCTTCTCCTTCTTCTTCTCCGGCGTGCACGAGCAGAGCACCGCCGCCTCATGCGAGTCGCCCACCAGCCGTCGCCTCGCGAGAAGCCCTAGCCGACGCCGCTGCCGTGAGTCGAGGAAGCGTCGCCTTGGTTTGTTTTCATTCTGGGTTTTTCTCCGCCCGAAACCGCACTGTGCCCTAGCATAGATCCACCGCCGACGCACCGCACAAGTAAGGGTGATTATTATGGTTTGAGTTTGGATGACAATTTGTGTTGGAAATGGGAATTCACTCTGTGAATTGGTTTTAGATGAAAGAAGAAAATCTAATATTGTTAATGTTGGTTTATTAGGGTTCTTTTGAGGCAAACTGCATGAAAGCCAGTAGCATTCACCATGCCTTCCATGCTTTCCATGTTAGGCTCAATGTGTTTGTGATCATTTAAAACTTTCAATCCTCTTCTACTTGTGGTATGATGTTGTTTCCGAATTCTGCAACTTACCTGCTCCTTCGTTAAAAGTTTTCCTTTTTGTGATTGTATGCTAGTCATAAGTTGCCACTTGAATAAGGGAGTAAATATATTTGACTTTTTTTTTTAATTTAATAGGGGCAATGAATATTTGTCGTTTACTAGGAGAAATATCAAAGCGAAGCCTACTAGACTACTACTCTCCTTTCCGAACCGATGCTAGACAAGTAACACAATGTTTGTTTCATTGAGTTGAAGTTAGATAGCTAACTCAATCCCTTGTCTGACAACATATTGAATAAGACAACAAATCAAAATGGCCACAACCTTTCATTTCCAATACCTTACATACAGGCAATGATGTGTTGCATACCTTTGCACTAGGAGACAGAGTGTTATTTTATTTTATTATATTTTATTTATTTATTTATTTTTTTTGAAGGGATCGGTGCAGTATTGCTTACATCCAACCAATTGAGATGGAACTTATGAGAAAATGAATGCGGATCAAGAACCATACAAGTAGAAAATGGGTGGGTCAACAGGATCATGCATGATTGAAAGTTACCAAAGATACGCAATCCAACTGATTTAGAAAACGTTAATCAACCCCAACTAGATAGTGAATACCAAAGATAGTACGATCATTGAAAACATACCTCTTGTTTGCCGGAAGAGATCTCGTCGCTGCCAAGTCCCATCACAATCATAACCAGAAAATGACTCCGAACAATAAATCCGTAAAATACAGATAGACCTCGTAAAACAAAATAACTTCGTTAACCCTAAAGAAAAAGACTCCGCAAAAATAAATAAACCTGTAACATACAGATTGACCTCGTAAAAACAACTCCATAAACCCACAGACACCAAAACATCGCAAAACTTGGCAAACTGACGCACTAAAAACAACATCGTAAAAATCCACAGATCCCAAAGGAACTCGCAAAACTTGGCTCTGATACCAAAAATTGTCACGCCCCCAGAGGCACATGCTTCCTCGAAAATCGGGCAGCATCTCCCCTGTACGGCGGACAATATGAGGCAAATATACATAATATCTCCACCAATATAGCTCAGCCACAAGCGGCTGGCATCACAACAATAGGAAATAGACATAACCACGCAGTTTATATTGAAACAAAATAAATGGATGGCTTAGCCATCTTAAACATAAAAGAAAGTCTACATACCAGTAATAACGTCAAAAATCCAAACCGATACTTGACAAGGAAACTAACTGCGGAAATAAAACAGACACTAGAACAAACCAAAACAAACCGACACTGGGACTGAGGGACTGACAACTGGATCATCTCCTGGCTCCAAACAAAATATATCTACCTGCTACCTGAAACAACAAAAAGGAAAGCAGGGGTGGTGAGTCCGGGCGGACTCTGCGGGTATATGAGTAGACAAATAAGCATGGCATAAATAAGATACAATAAGTAGAGAAACAACAGGGTACAGTCCATAAAGAATATAAGATTTCCTAAACATGCATAACGTATATAACCCAACAAGATATAAACCGAATAACAACCGATATAAAACAGAATATCAACTAAACAGGTAAAAACATCGCTACAACAATAAAAGCAGAATATACATGCATGTCAATCATGTGCAACAACCATAGCTCATATAAATGCAACAATCACAGAAAAATGCATAAACGAAATGCGTATGCAGATGATGCAATGACATGTGTCACCCCTGACGCCAGTCAAGCCGTCAACACATCCCATCTGTGTGACCGAGTGGGTAGGGCTGTGACAACTGTACCACTCCAACAACAACAATAATACCGCATAAGGCGTGGGTGAGTGGACAGGATGCTGGGGAGCCAACTACTCCAGAAACCCCGATACAAAGGGGGAGCCACCAACAGCTCTAATATCCCTCTAAAAACAACGGTGAGGGTGAGCCCCAACAGCTCTAATATCCCTCGAAAACAACGGTGAGGGTGTCACTGTTTGGAATAACAGGACAAATGCTCCCACTCTAACCACTACCACGACAACAAGCGGTTGAGTGACTCGAGCAACAATATGACTAACGACGACTTAACCAAATGTAAGCCAACAGTCGTTAGTATGCAACATGCAAATATGGTGCATGAAATACGATGCACGAACAATCGAAGAAAACAACGATGCAACAAAATCCAACAAAATACACGATGCATCAATACAATCAACCGGAAACCAAGAACCAACGATTATGCACCTACACTACTAGGTAGGGTATCTCTAATGTCAAATAAACCTATCTGTGTGTAATGGACTTCTAGGTACTCGCGTACAAGCGGTACTTTACAGAACATAAAACCAACCGAGGACTGTACAGATACGAATTTAGGAATACTCAAAGATCAACGAAGAATAAGTCTCAACGGCGATGTTTAAATAACGACAAAGAACAAGGTCAAGCAACCTATAAGACATAAACTAGCCATGCTTTAAGGTAAAAGAACTACTCGAGTACAAAGGAGAAGTACCCGCCTTATAATTGAAGAATTTCGTAAACGAGAACCGTCAACGATCAACCGAACGAGTCCGAATCAAGGTCCTGTATTAAAGGATACGATGTTTAGCTTAATTGTCATAATATTGATTTGAGTGTTATAGAATTGATCCATTAAATTCATTCTCATTAGCTTCGTTGCATTCTGTACCAAATACATAACCTCATTTCTGTTGGGGCATACATTACAGTTATTATATGAGGTATGCAGAATATCAGGTATGAAGGTTATATTAGGAGATTAATGTATCAGAAAATAGTTGAAACTTTTCTTGATATGATACCATACTGCAAGAGGTTCTAAGATCATAAAATCTGGTCTAAACATTTCTTAAATGATTATTTTCTATTGTTAAGAAAATGATACTGATGATTCATATTTGTTTTTCTATGCTTTAAAGTTAAAGGGGCCACAAAAAGGAAAACTTTTAACGAAGGAGCAGGTAAGTTGCAGAATTCGGAAACAATATCATACCACAAGTAGAAGAGGATTGAAAGTTTTAAATGATCACAAACACATTGAGCCTAACATGGAAAGCATGGAAGGCATGGTGAATGCTACTGACTTTCATGCAGTTTGCCTCAAAAGAACCCTAATAAACCAACATTAACAATATTAGATTTTCTTCTTTCATCTAAAACCAATTCACAGAGTGAATTCCCATTTCCAACACAAATTGTCATCCAAACTCAAACCATAATAATCACCCTTACCTGTGCGGTGCGTCGGCGGTGGATCTATGCTAGGGCACAGTGCGGTTTCGGGCGGAGAAAAACCCAGAATGAAAACAAACCAAGGCGACGCTTCCTCGACTCACGGCAGCGGCGTCGGCTAGGGCTTCTCGCGAGGCGACGGCTGGTGGGCGACTCGCATGAGGCGGCGGTGCTCTGCTCGTGCACTCCGGAGAAGAAGAAGGAGAAGGGAAGTGGAGAAGAAGAAATGAAAGGAAAGGAGACGCTCGCTCGCCCGGAACGAAGGGCGACGGCGTCGTTGGTCGCGGCGCGTGCGGGTTGCGGCGACAGGATCGGCGGCGTCGGGCGAAAACCGAATGGAAAGGTGGCGTCGGGGAGAAAACTGAAAGGGGGCGGTTTAATGAGTTATCGACGCAGGAGGAGGAAACTTAGGGCTTTTATTAAGTTTTTGGCATTTTACAAATAAGCCCTCTAAGTTTGTTTAATTCCAAGCACACCCTTATGTTTCGAATTTTCTATTTTAACCCATTTTTCGATATTTAACACATCTCATCTGTGTGACCGAGTGGGTAGTTAGATTCTTCGATATTTAACCCATTTTTCGGTCACACAGATGGGATCCTGTCCACTTAGGTATCAAGGATTCGATGAGTTATTGTACTTGGTTTTATAGTTAGATTCTTTATACCTGTCTCGTGAATGGACTTTGGTCTCGTAGATTAATTCTTTCGATCATGTCTCAATCCACATATTCTCCTTATAAAACCATGGTTCCTTTTTATACTAAGATAGTGAAATTCTAGAATTGTTTTAGAGGCACTTGTGATTATGCTTCATGGGACCAAGGCTATCCTACACATAAGGGTTATGTACCGTTGTGGTGAACATGAGTTGATGTGAACTTGATTCTTGAAAGAATTGAGTTTGGTTAATCATATTTAGAATTAGGAGTTTAACCTAATTATGATGATTAGGTTATTATGAAGTAAAGCGTTGTTACTTAAAAATTTACTCAAGTAGGTGGTATGATTTGGATTTATTTTAGTTATTAGTTATGTGTAGATCAGTTGTGCCTAGCATATTAGTCTTCAGTTTACTAGCCTCAGCAGATGGTCGAAGCTATAAGTTACCAGACTCAGCAGACGGTGGGAGCTCCAGCACCACAGATTATACAGCCAGCAGCAATTCAGATCATTCAGCCACTGCCTCTTCAGACGATGTCACCATCAGTTCCAGAGATGGACCGGATTTACACGCTCACCAGAGAGAAGGCACAACAGGTCGATGAATTGATTTTTCGAGATATTAAAGAGCTATAGGGTATCTACGTGTAGGTCACTGCGTGTAACTGGGTAGCTATCGTTAGAGAGATGTTGAACATTTCCCAATATGATAGATAATGCATTTGACTCGCAATCAGAGTTAAGGTTGGTTGGCAACACTACTCTGATGAGGAAGCTACTTGGGAGCTCGAGGATTCGATCAGAGCTCACTACCCTCATCTATTTACTTGGGGTGCGTATAGTTGGTCTTATTCTAGGTGTTGATACCTGTTGTGGTTCACTAGCTAAATTTGGGAACCAAATTTTTGTTAGTGGGGGAAATGTTAAATATCGAAAAATGGGTTAAAATAGAAAATTCAAAACATAAGGGTGTGCTTAGAATTAAACAAACTTAGAGGGCTTATTTGTAAAATGCCAAAAACTTAATAAAAGCCCTAAGTTTCCTTCTCCTGCGCCGATAACTCATGAAACCGCCCCCTTTCAGTTTTCTCCCCGACGCCACCTTTCCTTTCGGTTTTCGCCCGACGCCGCCGATCTTGTCGTCGCAACCTGCACGCGCCGTGACCAACGACGCCGTCGCCCTTCGTTCCGGGCGAGCGAGCGTCTCCTTTCATTTCTTCTTCTCCACTTCCCTTCTCCTTCTTCTTCTCCGGCGTGCACGAGCAGAGCACCACCGCCTCATGCGAGTCGCCCACCAGCCGTCGCCTCGCGAGAAGCCCTAGCCGACGCCGCTGCCGTGAGTCGAGGAAGCGTCGCCTTGGTTTGTTTTCATTCTGGGTTTTTCTCCGCCCGAAACCGCACTGTGCCCTAGCATAGATCCACCGCCGACGCACCGCACAGGTAAGGGTGATTATTATGGTTTGAGTTTGGATGACAATTTGTGTTGGAAATGGGAATTCACTCTGTGAATTGGTTTTAGATGAAAGAAGAAAATCTAATATTGTTAATGTTGGTTTATTAGGGTTCTTTTGAGGCAAACTGCATGAAAGTCAGTAGCATTCACCATGCCTTCCATGCTTTCCATGTTAGGCTCAATGTGTTTGTGATCATTTAAAACTTTCAATCCTCTTCTACTTGTGGTATGATGTTGTTTCCGAATTCTGCAACTTACCTGCTCCTTCGTTAAAAGATTTCCTTTTTGTGGCCCCTTTAACTTTAAAGCATAGAAAAACAAATATGAATCATCAGTATCATTTTCTTAACAATAGAAAATAATCATTTAAGAAATGTTTAGACCAGATTTTATGATCTTAGAACCTCTTGCAGTATGGTATCATATCAAGAAAAGTTTCAACTATTTTCTGATACATTAATCTCCTAATATAACCTTCATATCTGATATTCTGCATACCTCATATAATAACTGTAATGTATGCCCCAACAGAAATGAGGATATGTATTTGGTACAGAATGCAACGAAGCTAATGAGAATGAATTTAATGGATCAATTCTATAACACTCAAATCAATATTATGACAATTAAGCTAAACATCGTATCCTTTAATACAGGACCTTGATTCGGACTCGTTCGGTTGATCGTTGACGGTTCTCGTTTATGAAATTCTTCAATTATAAGGCGGGTACTTCTCCTTTGTACTCGAGTAATTCTTTTACCTTAAAGCATGGCTAGTTTATGTCTTATAGGTTGCTTGACCTTGTTCTTTGTCGTTATTTAAACATCGCCGTTGAGACTTATTCTTCGTTGATCTTTGAGTATTCCTAAATTCGTATCTGTACAGTCCTCGGTTGGTTTTCTGTTCTGTAAAGTACCGCTTGTACGCGAGTACCTAGAAGTTCATTACACACAGATAGGTTTATTTGACATTAGAGATACCCTACCTAGTAGTGTTGGTGCATAATCGTTGGTTCTTGATTTCCGGTTGATTGTATTGATGCATCGTGTACTTTGTTGGATTTTGTTGCATCGTTGTTTTCTTCGGTTGTTCGTGCATCGTATTTCATGCACCATATTTGCACGTTGCATACTAACGACTGTTGGCTTACATTTGGTTAAGTTGTCGTTAGTCATATTGTTGCTCGAGTCACTCAACCACTTGTTGTCGTGGTAGTGGTTAGAGTGGGTGCATTTGTCCTGTTATTCCAAACAATGACACTCTCACCGTTATTTTCGAGGGATATTAGAGCTGTTGGGGCTCACCCTCACCGTTGTTTTTAGAGGGATATTAGAGCTGGTGGTGGCTCCCCCTTTATATCGGGGTTTCTGGAGTAGTTAGCTCCCCAGCATCCTGTCCACTCACCCACGCCTTATGCGGTATTATTGTTATTGTTGGAGTGGTACAGTTGTCACAGCCCTACCCACTCGGTCACACAGATGGGATGTGTTGACGGCTTGACTGGCGTCAGGGGTGACACATGTCATTGCATCATCTGCATACGCATTTCGTTTATGTATTTTTCTGTGATTGTTGCATTTATATGAGCTGTGGTTGTTGCACATGATTGACATGCATGTATATTCTACTTTTATTGTTGTAGCGATGTTTTTACCTGTTTAGTTGATATTCTATTTTATATCGGTTGTTATTCGGTTTATATCTTGTTGGGTTATATACGTTATGCATGTTTAGGAAATCTTATATTCTTTATGGACTGTACCCTGTTGTTTCTCTACTTATTGTATCTTATTTATGCCATGCTTATTTGTCTACTCATATACTCGCAGAGTCCGCCCGGACTCACCACCCCTGCTTTCCTTTTTGTTGTTTCAGGTAGCAGGTAGATATATTTTGTTTGGAGCCAGGAGATGATCCAGTTGCCAGTCCCTCAGTCCCAGTGTCGGTTTGTTTTGGTTTGTTCTAGTGTCTATTTTATTTCCGCAGTTAGTTTCCTTGTCAAGTATCGGTTTGGGTTTTTGACGTTATTACTGGTATGTAGACTTTCTTTTATGTTTAAGATGACTAAGCCATCCATTTATTTTGTTTCAATATAAACTGCGTGGTTGTGTCTATTTCCTATTGTTGTAATGCCAGCTGCTTGTGGCTGAGCTATATTGGTGGAGATATTATGTATATTTGCCTCATATTGTCCGCCGTACAGGGGAGATGTTGTCCTATTTTCGAGGAAGCATGTGCCTCTGGGGGCGTGACATTAAGATTTCATAACAAATCGTCCATGATCATACCATTGCCGGTCTTTAATAGAACCCTAACTCTAAAATCCTAACGAATTATTTGATTCCACGACTGGATTATAAAAAATAACCATCAATAAGATAATAATCGAATCTAGAATGATCAATTAGGTTCCAAAAAAAATTTTCATCGACTACTAAGATAAATTAAGAAGTGTTCACAGTGAATGATCAAGAAATCCAATATTTTGTGTTTGCGTATTCTATTTAAAGAAAAAATTCTTATAAAATATATCGTCGTTAGAGATCAAATCGCAAGTGTCTCGGTAATAACTTGACACCCTTAGACTTGATGATGAGATTACAGGTTGTGTGGATTATGACTCAATTATATCTCAGATGTAATTGCATTGGAGTCGGGCCAAATAGATTATTGAAGGAGCCAAATAGATTGAAGCATTTGAGGAGAAGGGAATCATTATACTAGGATAAACACATAAAGTTGTATATATAGGAGAAATTGTTCACATAAAGAACATCTAATTTGGGGTCAAAATGACAATTTAAAAAGTGTTGGGGCAATTTAACAAAAACATAGAAAGATTGGGGAGGGAGCTGAAACTGGTGTATACCATTGTGTTTATTTAAAGGGTAGACTTGTAACGTGATATGATTCTAAATTATAGATTAAACAAAGTAGCTGATGCTTGTAATTTTCAATCTCATCCAGAGCTTTCATAGGCAATTTTAAGCGTTGACAACGTATACACACAATATTTAGTTCAAGTATCTCGATAAACATTTCATATTTACACTAACAATAACTTGAATGAGGAAAACAATCACTCAATTCTATGGGCCTCACTTTTATCATCGTATGCCTCAGGGCGGACTCAGTTAGTAAATATGTAAAATAACAACTTAGTAGTCGGGGTTGAAACTCGGTAAAAAATTTCATCATTTTTGCGGATCTCAGTTTATGTATTTATCAATTTAGATTCTTGTGAAATGCCTTATCAATGGTGTGAATATAATCATGAAAAAACTACTAACCTGAGGTACAATGTTTTTCTTTTTCAGTTTTATCATGGTCGTCAACGTATTTAAAGTGGATCAGAAAAACAAAGCTCATGGCCAATCACCTCTGCCTTCAATCGCTTCGCCTCATTTACAACCAGCGGACTGATCGATCCCTAATCCAACGGATCGAAAGATCATTATTATTATTATTATTTAGTTTTTTTAATAATCGTTCCTTAAATAAATCGGCTGTTGGCGAACGATGCATGGCATATTGGCATTCAATGCCGTCGGAGAGGCAGAGGCGAAGAAGGCTCCAGGCGGCGGCAATGAGGCTGTTTGAAGAGCGATCCAAAGCATCCACTGTATCAAGTTGATGGATGTTGATAGGAGCAGCATTAATCAACAGCGGCATAGGACATGGATGGTAGGGCAAATACCGATCTCACAATGGTATCCATTGAATCTTGTCTTCCTGTTTGTAAATGACCGAATCAAGTATTGTCTTTCGTATCCCATTGAACAAAGATAACACATCATTTCACTAAATAATTCGATATATGATTCGATACTATGAAGAATGTCGTGATATTTGACCCTCAGAAGTGTGTTTTTTTTTTAAAAAAAGAAATCTCGTTTAATAAACTGTTTGGTAAGGAACTTGATGAAAAGAAAAAGAAGAGTTTTTTGGTATGACAGATCATGAGAGGAGATCTGCATCGATCATTTTCAAACAAAGGAGCTAGAGTGTGTAGTTCTTCATTTGCAGTCCTTATGTTGTATTATTTAAATCAAGTCAAATTAAGATAAAATATATCCATATTTTAATGGATGTGCTTTGAATAAATGAATGACTAAGGTTAATTTAGATGCATAAATTTAGGGATGGATTAGTTTTTCCTATTACTATATAAAGGCATGTATAGCCTATGCTTGTAATCAAGTTTTTCATTTGCAATAAGCATTACATTAATTCTCCACTATTTTATTTTGTTTCTTCTCATCTAAGTTGTTGCTATCGAGTGTTCTCCTTTGTCTCTTCCTTATTTAAGTACTATCAAATTGGTATCAGACCCGATAACCTTCTATTTTGTTTTTTCGTAAATATGGCAAACAATTTTAATGTTGTATGGTCAGGTCCCAAATTAGATGGGAAGCTTGATTATAATTATTGGCAGATAATGATGTTTACACATTTGAAAGCTCAAAATCTTTGGAGCTCAATTGATCCAGGTCTTTTAGAAGGAGCTGATGCAAACTCTCAACGTCGAGATCAACTTGCGTTAGGACAAATTCATCAAGGAGTAGATTATTCAATTTTTGGCATGATAGCAAATGCCAAGACGACAAAGGAGGCATGGGACATCTTGAAATTGTCATACAAAGGAGTTGATCGAGCACAAAAATCAAAGTTGCAATCGCTACGAAGGTTATACGATCGATGTAAAATGACCTCTACAGAAACAGTTGAGCAATATTTTTCACGTCTTACTGATCTTGTCAATAAAATGAGATTATATGGAGATAAAATTGGAGATGATGCTGTAGTTGAAAAGATTCTTCGAATCATACCATTGAAGTATGATCATGTGGTGGTCTCAATTCAAGAATCACATGATACTGAACTACTGACAATTGCAGAATTAAAAGGTATGATAGAAAGTCATATTGACAGGATCGAAGTAAAGACGGAAACACCAACAAATGAAGAAGCTTTAAAGAGTCAAGTTAATCTTAACACGACTAACTCTAGTCAAAGAGGAGGAGGATTCAATAGAGGTCATGGAAGAGGAAGAGGATACAGAGGAAGAGGACGAGGTAATTACTCAAATCAAGGAAGAGGTGGAGACAATGCCAAGCAAGATAAGTTTTTGGCTCATTGCTATAATTGTGGAAAATATGGGCACAAAATTGCAGATTGTAGATATAAGAAATTCAACAACCGTGGCAACCAGGCAAACATTGTTAAAAATTATGGTGAGAATTCTAATGAATCTGAAACTTTACTTTTGGCTAGTAACAGTTTACCTGCAGATGAGAATGTATGGTTTTTGGATACTGGATGTAGTAACCATATGTGTGGAAGAAAAGAGTTATTCTCGGAGTTAGATAAATCAATTCAGTCAGAGGTTACTTTTGGAAATAAGACAAAAGTACCAATTATGGGAAAAGGTAATATTTATATCCAGTTGAAAGATGGTTCTCAAAATTTTATATCTGATGTCTTTTATGTTCCTGAACTTCACCAAAACTTATTAAGTATGGGACAATTATCAGAAAAGGGTTATAAAATATGCATTATTCAGGGGTATTGTACCATAACAGATGGAAAAGGAAAGTTGATAGCAAAGGTAAAGATGTCTCAAAATCGATTGTTTCCTTTGAAAATTCAACATAAATTCCTTTCTTGCTTTAATTATGAGATTTTGGACGATAATTGGTTGTGGCATATGCGGTTTGGGCACTTTCATTTTTCTGGGTTAAATTATTTAGCAAGAAAGAAGCTTGTTTTTGAGTTGCATGATATTATGAAGCCTAATCATGTTTGCGAAATTTGTTTAATTGGCAAGAAACATAGAGAACCTTTTCCTGTAGGAAAGTCATGGAGAGTCACAAGATAGTTAGAACTTGTTCATTCAGATTTGTGCACAGTGGAAGTTCCATCACTTGGAGGTAATAAGTATTTTATTACGTTTATTGATGATTTGAGTCGAAAAATTTGAGTTTATCTTCTACATCAAAAGTCAGAAGCATGTGATATTTTCAAGCAATTTAAGTTATTTGTTGAAAAACAAAGTGGATTTGAAATCAAAATCTTAAGAACTGATAGAGGTACAGAGTATATTGTCTGTGATGATTTTTTAAAGAAGCATGACATTCAACATCAAATGACAGCTAGATACACTCTACAACAAAATGGGGTGGCTGAGAGAAAAAATAGAATTGTTATGGACATGGTAAGATGTATGTTGAAAGAAAAAAATCTACCTAAGCATTTCTGGGCAGAAGCTGTATCTTGTGCTATTTATGTGTTGAATAGATGTCCAACAAGAAGTGTCCGAGATAAGACACCTGAGGAAGCTTGGAGTGGAAGAAAACCGGTTGTCAAACATCTCAAGATCTTTGGTTGTTTGGCATATACACATGTACCAGATATGTTGAGAAAGAAACTTGATGACAAAGGTGAGAAGTGTATTTTTATTGGTTACAGTGATACATCAAAGACTTATAAGCTATATAATCCTGAAACTAAGAAAGTTATTATAAGTCGTGATGTGATTTTTGATGAACATGGTAGTTGGAGTTGGTCTATTGAAAAAGAAAAATCAATTGTTATTCCTGATATTTCCAACGATTTTTTGGATGAGCAGCCTACTCAAGATAATGTTCAAGTTTCTGTACAATCTGAAGCACCAACAAGGAGATCACAACGCGAGCGTCAATTACCAGCTCGCTTGCAAGATTATATATTAAGTAATGATAATGACCTGTCTGATGAAGAAATTGTTCAGTTTGCTCTTTTTGCATATTGTGATCCTATATCTTTTGAGGATGCTACTAAAAAGACTCATTGGTTGAAGGCAATGGATGAGGAAATTCATGCCATTGAAACTAATGGCACTTGGGAATTGACTGAACTACCTCCAAAAAAAGAAACAGTAGGAGTAAAGTGGGTGTACAAGACAAAGTATAGGTCAAATGGAGAAATTGATCGTTTTAAAGCGAGGTTGGTTGCAAAAGGTTATAAGCAAAAAGCAGGTATTGATTATTTTGAGGTCTTTGCTCCTGTAAGTAGACTTGATACAGTACGCATTCTTATTTCACTTACTGCTAAAAATAATTGGAAATTGTATCAAATGGATGTGAAATCTGCGTTTCTGAATGGTTTCTTGGAAGAAGAAATATATGTTGAACAACCTTTAGAATACATGAAGAAAGGGGAAGAAAATAAGGTTTACAAATTAAAGAAAACATTATATGGTTTAAAGCAAGCACCGAGAGCATGGTATAGTTGTATTGATTCTTACTTTATTGAAACCGATTTTTTGAGATGTCCTTATGAGCATGCTTTGTATGTTAAACATACTGAATCTGGTGATACACTCATAGTCTGTCTTTATGTTGATGATTTGATTTTCACCGGAATTAACTTAAAGTTAATCACAGAATTTAGAGAGGCTTTGGTTAGTAAATTTGAAATGACAGATATGGGCCTAATGAGTTATTTTCTCGGACTTGAAGTTATTCAGATGGATGATGGAATTTTTGTTTCACAAAAGAAATATGCTTCTGACATTTTGAAAAGGTTTAGGATGGAGAGCTCCAAATCGGTTCCTACTCTTGTGATTGAAAAGATAAAGTTGTCCAAAAATGAAATTGGCAAAAATACGAATATTACAGCATATAAAAGCTTGATTGGAAGCTTAAGATATTTGGTTGCTACGAGACCAGATATTTCTTTTGGAGTTGGAGTACTTAGCAGGTTTATGGAGAAACCAAAGGAGTCACATTGGGCTGCAGCAAAGCGAATTCTCAGATATGTCAAAGGTACAATTAATGATGGAATTTTATATTTTACTAATAAAACTATGGAACTTGTTGGATATACAGATAGTGATTGGGCCGGAGATGTTGAGACTAGAAAGAGTACATCGGGATATGCTTTTCATCTAGGTTCAGCTATATTTTCTTGGTCTTCTAAAAAATAGCAAGTGGTAGCACTTTCAACAACAGAAGTAGAATATATAGCAGCAACAAATTGTGCTACGCAAGCAATTTGGCTAAGAAAAATTCTAGATTTTCTACAACACAGACAAGAAGACCCTACGATAATTTTCTGTGATAACAAGTGAACAATTGCATTATCTAAGAATCCAGTTTTTCATGGTCGCAGCAAGCATATAGATATCAAGTACCATAAAATTAGAGAATGGGTTGCAGAAAAACAAATCAATATCGAGTATTGCCCTAGTGAATGTCAAATTGCAGATATCTTTACAAAATCTATGAAGACGGAGACTTTTCTCAAGTTGAAGAAGGAAATTGGGATGACTAACATTTGTGACTTGGTTTAAGGGAGACTATGTTGTATTATTTAAATCAAGTCAAATTAAGATAAAATATATCCATATTTTAATGGATATGCTTTGAATAAATGAATGACTAAGGTTAATTTAGATGCATAATTTTAGGGATGGATTAGTTTTTCCTACTACTATATAAAGGCATGTATAACCTATGCTTGTAATCAAGTTTTTCATTTGCAATAAGCATTACATTAATTTTCCACTATTTTATTTTGTTTCTTCTTATCTAAGTTGTTGCTATCGAGTGTTCTCCTTTGTCTCTTCCTTATTTAAGTACTATCAAAGGAGCTAGAGTGTGTAGTTTTTCATTTGCAGTCCTTATTAAGGTATTTGCTCTACTTGGTATAAGCTTGGTATTGTCTGTATCACTGCTATAGTTCCAGTTCTTTACGTAGGTTTCATAGTTCTATAACTGATCAGGCTTCATCAGTTTATAATTGTGTCGACAAATGATTCAAATGGATGGCTAATTTAGTCTCTGAAATATCCAACGTTTTATTCCTTTGGTAACCATGTCCTTATTTTTATTTTTTATAATTCAACAATTATTTTTTCAATCGAATATTACAAGTGATCGATCCGGTTGAACGGAATTTTTTTATCATCAGTAAATCAAAAAAATACTTGCGTAGATCCATTCAAGCGGCTGGGATTTTCAAGACGGTAAATTGATGTTTTTTTTTCACAGTGCATGCATTACAGTTTGGATTCGATCGCACGAAGCCATCCCCTAGCTTGAACCTACCTTTTTAAAATCTATGAAATCATTAAATATAAAGGAACAGATGATTGTGATAGGACGTGAATGCTGCAGTGAGCGTTAAATGACGTTCTTGGAAGAAATCTTTTAGGACATGTCCTTGGAGTCTTTATATAAGAGTAATGATACGCACAGTAAAAATAAATGTCTCAGTGAAAATTTTGACCGTCAATCGACGGCACGTCCGACGTCCGATCGTCGATCGGATACTATCGGCGGCCGAAGGCCGCCGTCCCGAACCAAACTATACCCTAGGGGGCACGGTGAACCCGTTGGGGATCGCCACAATTGCGATCTCACATCATTGACCGTCGATTTCGATGGGTTCACCGTTATCGGCGATCCTGACGAGTTCACCGTCCTCCCAAGGTATAGTTTAATTCGGGACGGCAATCAAAGGCCGCCGGTGGTGTCCGATCGACGATCGAACATGTACACATTAATTGCACGTCATTCACTATAATTTTCACTCTCCCAAATTCACTCTTCAAATCATTTCCCCTTTATATAGTACTAGCAGTAATCAATCGATTTGCAGCAAATACATGGCTTGTTCTTCATCATCATCAATTGCCTCATGCTTCAGCTGCTTCCTCTTTTTTCCTCTTCTTCTACTCTTCTCCTCGGCAACATCAACTGATACAATCGCTGCAAATCACTCTGTGGCAGGGAACCAAAGCATCACATCCAAAGATGGCGATTTCGTACTTGGCTTCTTCACACCACCAGGTAGCTCCTCACTCAACTATTATATCGGCATCTGGTACAATAAGATCTCCGTGCTCACCCCAGTATGGGTGGCCAACAGAGCCACCCCAGTCACAGACCCGACCACGTCAGAGTTCAGAATCTCTGATGATGGCAACCTCGTCCTCCTCGTCAACTACTCCAAAACCATCCTATGGTCCACCAATGTCGCCAACATTTCTTCCTCCAACTCCACAGTTGCGGTCATCCTTGACAATGGTAATCTTCAGCTCAGGGATGGATCCAACTTCTCCCTCATTTTCTGGCAGAGCTTTGATCACCCCACTGACACTTGGCTTCCTGGTGGCAAGTTGGTGTTCAATAAGATCACCAAAAGACCTCAACACCTCACTTCCTGGAAGAATAAAGCTGACCCTTCTCCGGGGATCTTCACCTTTGGGATGGATCCGACTGGACTCTTACAATACTTAATTTTGCGGAATATGTCTCGGATATGTTGGGCAAGTGGACTGTGGGATGGCCACGAATTTAGTTCAGTCCCTGAGGCCACATCAAATTATATGTACCACATGCAAGTAGTCAATGATACAGATGAGATGTATGTCACATATACTGTAGATGAAACCAATAATCTCACGTCTAGATTTGTAATGGATTATGATTCCGGCGAGATCCAAGAACTGGTGTGGATGGAGAATTTGAAGTCATGGATGACCATCTGGGCTCAACCAAGAAGCAAGTGCTCAGTTTATGGGGTATGTGGACCTTTTGGTAGCTGCAACGACTTCACCTCACCTTTCTGTTATTGCGTTAAAGGTTTCAGGATCAAGTCTCAGGGAGATTGGGATTTGGGTGATAGAAGTCAGGGTTGTGAGAGAAAGACTCCTTTACAATGTAGTGGTCTAAGCAACAACTCTGCCGATTCAGAGAAAGATGGTTTCTTTGAGATGACAAATGTTAGGCTACCAGATAACCCCTTCAAATTGACCATGCTTAGGAGCTCACAAGATTGTGAACTAGTTTGCTTGAATAACTGCTCTTGCAATGCTTATTCCTTTGACTCTAGTGGGTGTTTTGTTTGGCAGGGAGAGTTGCTTAATCTTCAAGAAGAACATAATGAATCTGATGCAGGTACACTTTACCTTCGGTTGGCTGCCTCTGAGTTGCCAAGTTCTGAAAGCAGCAAAAAGAGAGTGGTCATATGGGTAATAGTAGGGGCTGTGCCATGTATCATAGTTTGTTTGTTTGTTGTTTGTATCTTAATTCTGAAACGAGGACGTAGAAGAATGATCCAGAAGTCAAAGGCTGTGCAAAGTTCTTTGGTCTCTTTTACATGCAATGAGCTGCGGATTGCCACCAAAAATTTCTCAGATAAGCTTGGAGGAGGGGGCTTTGGATCAGTGTTTAAAGGGTCGTTGCCTGGTTCGATTGATATTGCAGTGAAGAAACTTGAAGGTCTTTATCAAGGAGAGAAACAGTTCAGAGCAGAGGTGAGCACACTAGGAGCCATTCAACACGTAAACCTTATTCGACTAATGGGCTTTTGCTCTCAAGGAACCAAGAAATTACTGGTTTATGAGTTCATGTCGAGCGGTTCTTTAGCTACTCAGCTTTTTCATAACAATTCAAATATTTTGGACTGGAACACAAGATATCAAATTGCTATCAGAACTGCGAGAGGATTAGCTTATCTTCATGAACAGTGCAGAGACAACATCATACATTGTGATATTAAGCCAGAGAACATACTATTGGATGATGCTCTCATGCCAAAAGTGGCAGATTTTGGTCTAGCAAAGCTCGTCGGAAGGAACTTTAGCAAAGTTCTCACTACCATTCGAGGGAGTAGAGGATATCTTGCACCTGAATGGATAGAAGGTACATCCATCACCACCAAAGTAGATGTTTATAGCTATGGAATGATGTTGTTCGAGATCATATCTGGCAAGAGAAATTTAGTCTGTGCAACAGACAGTTGTTTTGAGTTCTTTCCAACAGTGGCAACAAGCAAACTCATTAATGGAGATGTTGAAGGCTTGCTAGACCACC
This sequence comes from Boesenbergia rotunda, assembly GCA_024364735.1. NCBI lineage: Eukaryota > Viridiplantae > Streptophyta > Magnoliopsida > Zingiberales > Zingiberaceae > Boesenbergia > Boesenbergia rotunda. The sequence goes on along the minus strand of JAGFNQ010003430.1, from coordinate 11,046 downwards.
GGCTCGAGGGCAAAGCTGACTTGGGAGAGCTTGAAGTAGCTTGTAAATTGGCTGGTTGGTGCATTCAGGATGATGAGTGTTCAAGGCCGACGATGAGTCAAATTGTTCAAGCTCTAGAGGGCAATCTAGAGATCAACATTCCTCCTATTCCCAAGTTTCTCCAAGACCTATCCGACTCTTGTGCCGACAACATCAATTCCCATGGAAACTTCTCTTCAAATCAGAACTCCAACAGTCGTGCCTCTTCAACTAGCCACGAGATAAACAATGCTACAACCTAAGCTCTAGTTAAGACAGAACAAAGATATGATCGAGTTCATTTGTTATGGTAAAGTTTTTTATCTGCGTGTGAAGTGTGTTTGTCTATTAAATGTGACTAAGTTGTGTGTGTGTGTTTTCAATCGATAGGTTGATGTTAGGTATCATCCAAACACTATTCCGAACGAGTATCACATTTTCTTATTTTGTATGTTTTTAGATGATTGCTATCTTGAAAACTGCATTATGTTCATATCTAGAATGTGATTGTATAATTACACTTCTATTACACCTTATTTAGAAAGGATCGGAATTCAATTTCTTTCAAATTTGGAATTCAATTTCGTGCTTTGGAATAAATTTTTGGTATGAAATTGATATAAAATCGAATTTCAATTCCATTAGACAGGGTGAAAGTAAATCAAACCTTTTTATGTCTGAATTCCTCTAAAAAATTAAAATTATTAAAATAGTTTTTTTTTTCCTTCGCAAACTATCCTGCAGCCTTCTTTTCCTCTACACACGAGGCTGAAACCCTCTTCTTGGTCGAAGCTCTTCTCGTGTGCATCTTCTGTAGCTGGGCGGCAACGTTGGGTAGCTTACAGTGCGCATCAGATCGTGCCACCTTATCGCTCTCGATCATCGTCGACGATTCCTTCTTTTTTTTTTTGTGTGTGGAAGGCCTCCTTTTCTTTGCTGTAGTTGTTGATCCTTATGGTAGTTGCACTTCCTCTGTTGACGACAGTGGGTGTCGATAATATTTGGATGTCATTGAGCTTCTATTTTATTAAGTTGTTAGTAAAATATTAAGTTTTATTGATGAAGGATAAAATAGTAAATATATAAGAATTGAATTCAATTTTTGATAGAATTCAATTCTCGATGAAATTCAATTCAATTCCATTCCATTCCATTCCATTACTTAAAAATAACGGGATGTTAGAGATGTAAATTGTTTGTTCTAAACTCTCAATTTATTTCAACTTATATATTTTAGTAGAATTCAGGGGGCCTATTTGCTAGATGTGAAGAGAACCATATAAGAAAATTTGAATATGAATTTAGAATCTGAAATAAACACAACATGACTTGCTCTCACTTTGTTGGCAAACAATCTCCACATACAGATTTAAAGTTCAAATACAATAAATTATGCAAAAATAATAATTAAAAATAATGAACTTAGCACAAGTCTTTCTCCTACTCCTGATTTTATTGGAACATAAACAGACTTTAAGTTCAGCGCTCCTTATCTGAGGACTAGTTGAAGTGACATAGTAATCCTTAGTTCCGATGTGAGCTAGAGGAATTGATGCTCTTGGTCCATGACTCGTTTAAGACTTGGAGTGCTCCTTTGTAGTGGAAGGGTGACTAATCGATCTCAGATATCTGCGATTCAATCCTTAACTATGGTGTATTTGTAGAAATTTTTTCTTCAAATGAGACGTGAACCCTGGGACGCTGGATTTCTAGATCGCTCACCGTGAACACTCCCGATTTATCCTAGCAGCCGATGGAAAATTTTTATGAGGTTAGACCAGTCGCTCGAAATTGAAAAAATCTCATTAAACGTTTAAGACTTAACATTCCCGCCTCTCTTCTCTCCTTCGCCTCCGGCTCGAGGGCGAAGGCTATGGAATGATGTTGTTAAAGATCATATCTGGCTATTGCATTCAAGATGATGTTGTTCAAGATGATGGTGATCTTGAAGCAGCTTGTAAATTGGCTGGTTGGTGCATTCAAGATGTGAGAGTTCCAGGCTGATGATGAATCAAATTGTTCAAGCTTTGGAGGGCAATCTAGACATCAACGTTCCTCCTATTCCCAAGTTTCTCCAAGGCCTATCTGACTCTTGTGCTGATAATATTAATTCCCCTGGAAACTTCTCTTCAAATCAGAACTCCAACAATTGTGCTTCTTCAACTAGCCATCAGATAAACAATGCTACAACTTAAGACCTAGTTAAGACAGAACAAAGATATGCATCGAGGGGGACAGATCCTCTATTCCACTTTTCCCCTTATCCCGCCTACGAATCGTTCGATCATCGATCTGACACCACCAACAGCCTACGGACGCCATCCCGAACAAAAATATACCCTGGGGGTACATGAATCCATTGGGATCGCTGCAATTGCGATCTCGTCGGATTCACTGTCGAATCCAACGAGATTGCAATTGCAGCGATTCTGATCGGTTCATCGTTCTTCAAGGAATCATTTAATTCGGGACGACGATAAAAAATCATCGAAGATGTCCGATCGGCGATCGGACGACTCACCGGCTGTCGTCGACGAATGAGATAGGCGGAACGAGGGAAAAGTGGGACAGAGGATTCCGTCTGATGCATCGAGTTCATTTGTTATGGTAATATTTTCTCTCTGCATATGAAGTTTATTTATCTATAAAATATGATAAGTTGTGTGTTTTTGACTCTAGGTAGATGTTCGGTATCACCCGTATCACATGCTCATATTTAGCGTGTTCTTGGATTATTATGGACCAGGTAGCAGATGAATCTGGGATGATCAATTTAATTTCAAGAAAATTTTTCATCGGTCACCAGAATAAATCAGGAAGCATTCGCGGTGGGCGGTCTGCAAGCCCAGCCTCCCAGGAGTCGCGCTCTATTTGGAGAAAAAATTCTTACAAAATACGCCGTAACTAAGGATCAAACCGTGGATGCCTAAGATAGCGACTACTCATCCTACCGCTGCACCATAATCCCGAGGATATATTCTTAGATGCTTGTTATCATGAAAGTTAATTATGTTATTGTCCAGAATGTAATTGTATAATTACACTTCAATTAGAGATATAAATTGTTTGTCCTAAATTCCCATTTTGTTTCAACTCTACCATATCTGAAATAAACACAACATGACTTGCTCTCACTGCATTGGAAAACGACCTCCACATGTAGATTTAAAGTTCAAATACAATAAATTATGCAATAAATATTATGGACTCCCTACAACTCTTTCTACTGGTTTTATTGAAACTTAAACAGGATTTAAGTTGCAGCACTCCTTATCTGATTATTAGTTGAAGTGGCACAGTAATCCTTAGTTCTGATGTGAACTAGAGGAATTGATGCTCTTTGTCCATGACTCATTTAGGACTTGGAGTGACCTTGGAACAGGAGGAATGCCGACATCTAGATTGCCCTCTAGAGCTTGAACAATTTGACTCATCGTTGGCCTCAAGCTCTCGTCATCTTGAATGCACCAGCAAGCAAGTTTACAAGCTATTTCAAACTCTTCTGAGTTGGCTTCACCCTCTAGCCTTTGGTCTAGCAAGCTTTTGACATCTCCGATTACGAGTTTGTTTGTTGCGACTAAGGGGAAGAACTCAAAACTACTTTCTCCCGTATACATTAGGTTTCTTTTTCCTGATATGATCTCGAACAACATCATTCCATAGCTGTAAACATCTACTTTTGTAGTGATGGGCATACCCGAAATCCATTCAGGCGCAATGTACCCTCTACTTCCTCGAATGGTTGTGAGAACTTTGCTAAAGTTCCTTCCGACGAGCTTTGCTAGACCAAAATCAGCTACTTTTGGCACAAGTGCATCATCCAACAGTATGTTCTCTGGCTTAATGTCACAATGTATGATGTTGTCCCTGCATTGCTCATGGAGATAGGCTAATCCTCTTGCAGTTCCGATAGCGATTCGATATCTTGTTGTCCAGTCCAAAACACTGGAGTTGCTACGAAAAAGCCGATCAGCTAACGAACCGCTTGGCATGAACTCATACACCAACAACTTCTTGGTCCGTTGAGAGCAAAAGCCGATTAGCCTAATGAGGTTTACATGTTGAATGGCTCCTAGTGTGCTCACCTCCGCTCGAAACTGCTTCTCGCCTTGGTAAAGACCTTCGAGTTTCTTCACAGCGATTTCAATTGAGCCGGGCAACGACCCTTTAAACACGGACCCAAAGCCCCCTGCTCCGAGCTTTTCAGAGAAGTTTTTGGTGGCAATCCTCAGCTCATCATACATGAAGGATACCAAAGAATTCTGGACAACTTTTGAGTTTTGAATAGCTCTCCTCCTCTCTCTCATCCATACCAAACCCCCAATGATGAACAAACAAACTACAACAGCCGGCACAATGACCCCAACGGAGATGTGTGCTACCATTCTCTTCTTGTTGCTTTCAGAAGTTTGAAACTCAGAGGCAGCCAAGCGCAAGTAAAGAGTACCTGCATCAAGCTGATTAAGTTCTTCCTGTAAATTGAGTAATTCTCCATGCCAAACAAAGCACCCAGTGGAGTTGAAGGAATAAGCATTACAAGAGCAATTACTCAAGCAAGCTTGTTCACAATCTTGGGAGCTCCCAAGCGTGGCCAAACTGAGGGAGTTGCCAGGTAGTCTAACATTTTCCATCTTAAAGAAACCATCTTCTTCAGAATTGTTTTGGCCACTGCACTGCAGAGAGGCCACCCTCTCACAACCCTGGCTTCGATCGCCCAAACCCCAATCTATCTGAGACTTGATCCTGAAACCTTTAATGCAAGTGCAGAATGGCGTGGAGAGATCATGGCAGCTGCCGAAAGGCCCGCAAACCCCATAAACGGAGCATTTGCTTCTCGGTTGAGCCCAGAAGAGCAGCCACGAGTTTGAATTCTCCATCCATGTCAGTTGCCGGATCTGGCCGGAGTCAGGATCGATCACACATCTGGACGTGAAGTAGTTGGGATTACTGACACTGTACGTGAAGTAGTTCTTATCCGTTTCATTGACCACTTGGAAGTTGTATATGTAAACAGGAAGTAACTCAGGGATTTGGCTGAAGATCCGACCATCCCACAGTCCAGTAGTCCAGTATGTGCGAGACGAGTTCCAAAAGATGAAGTACTGCAAGCTTCCTCCCTGATCCATCTCGAAGCTGAAGATTCCAGGAGCAGGGTCGACTCTGCTCTTCCAGGACGTGAGGCGCTGGGATCTCTTGGTGATCTTGTTGAACCCGAACTTGGCTCCGGGAAGCAAAGTGTCAGTGGGCTGATCGAAGCTTTCCCAGAAGACGATAGAAGAGTTGGATTCGTCCCTGAGCTGGAGATTGCCCGTGTCAAGGAGGGCAGCGACGACTGTGGAGTTGGACGTGGCGGCGTTAGTAGACCATATGATACTGGCATTGGAGTGGTTGGCGAGGAGGACGAGGTTGCCATCGCCGGAGATTCTGAGCTCCGACGTGGTTGGGTCTGTGACCGGGGTGGCTCTGTTGGCCACCCACACGGGGGTGAACGCAGAGATCTTATTGTACCAGATGCCGATGTAGTATCTGGGAAAGGAGCTACCTGGCGGCACGAAGAAGCCAAGTCTGAAGTTGCCGTCTTTGGAAGTGATGTTTTGGTTCCCGGAGAGAGGCTGGTTTGCGGAGATTGTGTCAGTTGACAAGGAGGATGAGAGTTGAAGAAGAGAATACGATAGGAGGTAGAAGAGGAAGAAGAAGCTGGAGGCCACTGACGGCGATGAACAAGCCATGGATAGCCAGCAAGTCGATTGATGGCTGCTGGGTAGCAGCAATATGTTGAGCTCCAAGCCTTAAAAGTAGCATTTACTTCTGTCGCAATCAACTGTTCCTTTATCTATTCAGCCATGGCAAGTGCTTACAAAGATTGGTTAAAAGAAGACGTATACGAATATTAGACTTAGTAGTAGATAAATTTAAGACGTATACGAATATTAGACTTAGTAGTAGATAAATTTAGAATGATGATTAGGTTTAAAAAAATTTTATTGGTTATTAAGATAAATCGAAAAATATTCATGATGATCGATCTAGAAGTCCAGTATCCTAGGGTTCGTGTCTCATTTAGAGAAAAAATTCTTATAAAATACGTCATAATTAGGAATCGAACTATGAATATTTGCGATAACGATTACTCATCTTACTGGTGTATCATAACCCTGAGAGCTAAAAGAAAATGTCTAAGGAATGCAAAAATGTCCATTGTTAAAGAAAATCAAAGGAATTAATTTGCGTTCAAGATTGTGCCGACTGATACAGAGGAGAAGAACTGAAACGGAGGAGATGAAGCATGAGGCAGTTGATGATGATGAACAAGCCATGGATACAACTTGATTGATGCACTAAGCTCAGGCATCAGATATAACTTTTTTTTTTCTCCGGGCTATAATGCAGCGGTCGGACGATTAATCATTATCGCAGACATTCACGGTTCGATCCCCAGCTATAGCGTATTTCTAAGAATTTTTTTCAAATGGAGGGCGAATTCTGGGACGCTGAGTTTCTAGATCGCCCATCACGAACGCTTCCCGATTTATTTTGATGGTCGATAAAAAATTTTTATAAGGCCGAGTCGATATCCGAGATTGAAAAATTTTCGTTAATCGTTTTTTTATTGATGCACTGTTCCAAGAAAACAGAGAGTTATGGGAGAGAGAATTTCTTCTTTCTTCTGTTTTCTTCTTATTTTTTTCAATGATTTTTTCCCTCAAGAATTAATGCATCCACCGGTCATTACTGCCCCCACTCAACTGTCTTTCGGTGTTTACATTAAATAAACTTATCTGCAAATTCAATTTTCCGGTTGATTTTTTTTTTGAAGCGATTGGGACGGTTAAGTCGCCAAGGAATAATTTAGAGTGATGATGAGAGAATGTCTGAATCTATGAGATTAATACGAGTATTAATGGGATATATCGGATGGAATTTCGATGGAACCTTCTCCGATGCTCAAGTCAGAAATTTTTATATTGAGAAGGAGTGAGGAGAATAAGAGTATCAGATTTTTCAGCGAGAGAGGTTTATCTGGATGTCAAAGCACCTTATATACTCGATGTCCGTCTTTCGAGCGCCTCTACGTCCCCGTAACTGCCTCTTTCACTCTCATGTTTAATGGTCTGTGGTTGTTCGACAGCTATAGCCCTTAGAGAGATGTCGGTAATGACCACCACGCATATTGAATATCTTATTATCATGCGTTACAAGTCATAACTACTTGTCGGCTTTCCTATTTTGAGGAGAAGGTGCTCAAAACTGTCGCACGAAGGAGGGTTTCGAGTGCGTCATTATCATAGCCAATGGTAAGCTTCTCCTAATCTATTTTCATCTTCCTGAGTTGCTCTTTGGGCTTCACTCTCCTGAGCTGGTCTCAAGAACTCTCCTTCCGGGTTGGTCTCGGGGACCTTCCTTTCCGAGCTGGTCTCGGGGACCTATTTTCTCCTTCCTAAGCTGACCTCGGATATTCCAGCATGGTTAATTATGCCACGCAGCTCTCTCACGCCACATGTTCACCTTGGGCTACTTTTCCCGATCACAAGTCCCCCCTTTAAGATCTAATCGAAAGAAGTTGGTTTGACTGATTGGGAACTTGTGGCGCGACGAGATGGATGAAGTATAATGTGGAGTGTACTAATTACCAGATTTCTTATTCCTTTATATGACTTGTCAGATTCCAGGAATCTAAATCATTGTCGCCTCCGACCCGGAAGTGATCACTTGAATCAGGTACCCCAAGATGTTTTTCACGAGTTCCAATGTCCTGTAATGATGACTATCAATCACCCATTAAGGGCGCATGGGATATATTAATGACCAGAGATTTTTCTGCGAGAAAATTACTGCCACGAGGCGGGATCCCCTCGACGCGCTCTTCATTGTGTGCTTAGTCGAGTCATACCAACCGACGACTATAATGAGCTGCAATGCCTCGAGATTTATAATTAACTCTCATCCACGCCTCGTGCATCCATCTTTTCACATCGTCGCTGCCCTCCCTTGTAAAAGGGGGAACGAAGGTGACCTTTCGTCTTCTTGCACCACTGATCATCAGAGCTCGTGGCTTCTGCCTCCTCTCACTAAAGCCCTCCTTTCTATATAAATCTCACCAGCCCTCCTCTCCTCTCCCACCACCCACTTCTCTTTCTTAGACCATGGGGAAGAGTGGAGAGAGAAAGAAAGGGGAAAAGAGGAAGGAAAACCTTGAGGGGGAGCAGACTTATCGATCGGAGTGGTATGAGGCACTTCTCAAGGGTTAAATCTAATACCCTGAGAGCTGCCTGTGAAACCTATGGCATCCGACGGACTTTGATGTTAGGGTTCCTATGCTCGACCATTTCCTGTGGAACCTCCCTTAGGGTTTATACATTCTTTCTAGGTCAGGTTGAGTTTGGTCTTTATTTTGCAATCCTCCCTTTCTTTGTGGTCATTCTCAATATTTTGACATTCTCCTTCACCAAATGGCTCCGAACGCCTTTGCTCAGATGGGTGGGACGTTCATTCTATTTAAGCTGTTGGCATACCCTTAACCCCCTATTCTTTTCATTATTTTTTTCCGTCCAAACCTCGCGTTGAGAGGAGCTTTTAGTTTTACCGCTCATTCCAGCCACAAATTCATATGTGGCCTCCCCTTCTTCCCACAAGGGATGGAAAGAGCGCTTTTTTTCATCAAATTTTCTGAGCGACCTTTTCGTCTGACTCGCTGGTGAGAAGACCTGCCCCCCCTTCGGAACTAGGAGACTTCCAACAAGATCAGGAGTACTAGTGAATCAGAAGCATCTTGGCCGGAATGGAGTTCCACACCTAACATGGTTCAATGTAAGGGCTATGTCCGATATACCCTCTCTGAGGAGCCGGGTGACCTCGGCTAGAGTAATCGCCAGTCTGTACGAATCCCTCTTGAAGGTAAAATTCCCTTCATCTTCTCTTATTATCTCTGTTTTCTAACTTTTACTGCTTCTTGTGTTAGGCCACATCTGAATGCCTCCTATTGGGCTGCGGGATGCTTCTCGAGCAGGAGACTGAAGCACTACAGTAGCAGGTGGCTAAGCTAGAGGCGGAGGTTTACTGAGTCTGTAGGGAAGGCCAGATGCAGGTGGAGGTTACCAGAGACCTACGAGCTAAACTGGACTATTCCATGGACAACCTCTTAGATTTGGAGTAGTCTCTGCACAATGTCCGGCACCGGGAACATCTTCTGTCAGAGAGAACGATAACCCTCTCGGTAGAAGTGAGCCAACTGACCCAGGAGAGGGGACGACTCCAGACTTGGGAGACCAAACTATTAGAAGATGGTTGTCTGCCTCCTAGAGTCGTCGACCGAGGCACTCAATGGCCGAATCAAGGAGTAGGCAGACCAGCTGGCCAAGAAGGAAACGGAGCTACAGGCCGCTGCCGCCTATGTATCGGACTGACAGGAGAGCCTCTCCCAAGCTAAGTCATGCCTCTCGATGACTTAAGAGCGGCTTGAGGAGGTGCTGGTAGCCCAAGACCAGACATCGACCAATGTGGTTGGGATGAAGGCTGATCGAGATCGAGCCCTCGAAGAGCTGAAAGATTACAAAGCTAGTGAGGAATCCCGACAGTCGGAGGCAGAGGCTACATTCAAAGTCAAATTCCTCCAATCTAAGGAGTTTTGCGACATTCTAGCTGGCCAAGTGCTGAAGCGGCTCAAGCAGGGCTTCAATGGAGCTGTCCAGCAGATCCAACGAGCCAATGTACTGAAGTCAGATGTCGACTTGGGCTTTCTCGACATCAGCCAAGCCTGGGAGGACCTATCAGCGAAGGAGAAAGAGATGCAGTTTTTTTTTACCGGGAGGTTTCTCAGGTATCTATAATTGTAAACCTTGTGCCCTTGATTGATTATCTGAATGGATTTATTTCGCTTCATGTGTCATACTTTGTATTTTGTCCATAATTTGACCTGTGTATTATATCTCATATTTATCCTGCCTTGTCATGATTTCTTATAATGTTCTCTGAAATCGTAATTTGCCTTGCCTTTTACCAATGTAATATCCGCTTTTGCTTAGCACTGCTTCCTTGTTGATTATTCACCCTAATCTCGATAATTTCATTTTACACTAGGGGTATTTAAGTCCTTGGTGTATCCTAACCACCATGTGCCGGCAAAGATGGATCTTGACTTCACCTAACTGGGCCATCGTATCATCACGTTCATAGCCTAGGCATCCTTGACTCCCCAAGATGATAGCACCCCGGGCTGCTCTCGGCCGGGCCTTCTCAGCGTCTTGGCCTGGTCTACCCATCTTGGGCATCCTCGGCACCATAAGATGGTAGGAGCTCAGGCTGGTCCCAGTCGGGCATCCTCGGCCCCTCGGCCTGGTCTACCCGTCTTGGGCATCCTCGGTACCATAAGATGGTAGGAGCTCGGGCTGCTCCCGACCAGGTATCCTCGGTGCCTTGGCCAGGTCTACACATCTTGGGCATTCTTGGTCCCACAAGATGGTAGGAACTTGGGCTGCTCCCGGCCGAGCATCCTCGGTGCCTCGGCCAGATTTACACATCTTGAGCATCCTCGACACCACAATATAATATGAGCTTGGGCTGCTCCTGGCCAGGCTCCTCGGCGCCTCAGCCATGTCTACACATCTTGAGCATCCTCGGCACTATAAAATAGTAGGAGCTCGGGCTGCTCCCGGCCGGGCTCCTCAGCGCCTCGGCCAGGTCTATACATCTTGGGCATCTTCGGCACCACAAGATGATAGGAACTCGGACTGCTCCCGGTCTGGCATCCTCGTCGCCTCATCTAGGTTTACACATCTTAGGCATCCTTGGCACCACAAGATGGTAGAAACTCGGACTTTACACCTCCATTTGGCTTTGACGCGACATTTCTCCTGTTCCTTTAATTGACCAAGCTCCAAGAGAATACACAAATGTTTACAAGCACATGTACTACACGACCGACTTACTAGGTGTGATAAGGTTGGAGGTGACTCGCATTCCATAATCTCTCTAGTCTTTTGCCATCGCATCTTGCAAATAATAACCACCACCCATGAGCTTTTCGATGAT